>JAMKCH010036826.1:0-23795 GCA_023653785.1 Ophioderma brevispina
ATGAGTTGTGATTCGCAGTAATGCTAGATCTAAACCGTGTTCCGGTCTGTCAAAATTTTGTTTTTTACTAAAATGATTGTACATGTCTTAATATGTTCACATATCCTGCAACTGATAGGAGGTTACATGTGGAGACGAAAACAAAGCCAGATTAATGTGTAATTTTTATCGACCACCTTGGGTTGCCAGAATAATACAAATACTCACCCCAAGAAATGTACGAATGTATCCAAGATATACGAATGATGAAAAAATACATTTGAGTAAAGTTTGATTTTTGACATACAGCAGCTGAGTTGATTGAATTATTTTGATATATGGCAGCCATTTTGGATTTTGGAAGTTGCCTGGATTAACCACTCATGATGCCAAACAAGTAATAAAAAAGAAACCAAAAATGGCTCAAATCAGTCATCAATATATGCACCTACTTACTCCAAAACTCACTTTTGGGCAGCCATATTGAAAAAAAATACGCAATTTGGAAAATTTAAACAAATGGCGCCATTTTGAATGTGCAAATTATTAAAACCAGCTCTTGAGTTGCCAAATAACTAAAAACATAATTCACCCCAAGAAATGCAAAAAATGTGTTAATATTGATACCAATGTTGAAGAAGAAATTACATTTTCGGGAAGTTTGAATTTGGACATACAGCACCATTTTGGAAAATTGAATATTTGTACATATGGCAAGCCAAATTGGTTTGGGAAGTGGCCTCTCTTAACCCACCTCGGGATGCCAAAAAAGCTTCCATGGGCCAATATGCACCTAATACTCAAAATCACTTAATGGCAGCCAATTTTGAATTTGGGGTAAGGCAGCTCTTTGGGTTTTGAAAGCTATTAATTCAAGTTGTCATGCCGAAAACCTATAGATGGGGAAAACAAAACACAAAAATGGGTAAATGTATACCAAAAGTTAATTTTCCTACCCCACCCACGGGAGTCCCACGGGGGGGGACCACTTTGGGGCACAACTTTTAAAAAATCTGCCGGCACCATGTGTCAGCGGAAAAAAAAATCGTCTTAGAAACACTATATCAAACATAAAGTGAACACCATTTCCCTGTTGCGCGTGACTGTGGACCCGACCCTAAGTTTATCCACTGTGATGGCGGTGGCTATATCAATCAAAGTTTTGTTTCTAGCTGCTTAGGAAATGTAAAGATTTCCTAGTGGCAGGCATATTTACCATGTCCTTAATTCTTAAAGATAATTGGAATTTGCACTGTACTGAGACAAGCCACCCAACTTGGCATGACTGTGACTTTCGCCAATTCATTTGCTTGCTACAAATATGCTAGGGTAACTTACAATTTTGTGGCTTTATCTAAAGTCCGATTTTACCATCTTCGATGGAAAAAACAAATATTTCCTAAGAGGCATCCAAATGGAAGGCTGGCTTTAGGACACTCAGTTGACGTATTATCAAAGCAAAATAACAGTTTACATAATGTACATTTTATATAAACCCAGTAAGTAGAGAATAATTGCATAGGCGGTAAATCAGGGGGGATATGATTCAAGATTCAAGAGTCAATTTATTCAGCATTAAATCGTATTAAATAATAATACTAAAGTTCAATGAAACTGTGCTAAAATGAACAGGTGAGAGATATGATATGCTAGGTCCAGTTTAATGGACAACCCTATAGGGCTTATAGATAATCACTGGCCCTGGAAACCAAAACAGGTAGAATAACAATATTACAATAAGGACACAAGTAAGGGGATGTATATCAAATATACCAGGTAAAATATCCCACCCCCCAATATTTAATGAGGGGGATGGTCAATACGATCATCCCACCCCCCCACATGTTGCTGCCCATTCATGTGTTTTTGACACAAAATAACCTCATTTTTACCATAAAGTTTGAAAAATGGTAAATTTCCGCGCGTTTCTCGCGGCATTGTTGTTCTAATTACAATTTATATTTAATGGCAAACTTTTTAGCGCGCTTCGCGCGACACGCGCAGTAATGGTTTTTAGATATTGTCAGCAAAATTACACCATTTCATTTAGAATTTTCATCAACCCCATCCTCCCAATGTCAAAAATGGAAAGTTTACGCCAATGACAGTAATTGAAGAAATGGAGAAATATTTTTAAAAAAAGTGTAAGAATTTGGATGTTTCCCAGTGGTTTTTGGGTGCTGTCTTATTCTCGGTTCCTTTGTGTTTCAATGTTACTGAGTCATGACCCAAAACGGTTATTTTGGTCAAAACAGTTCAAAATCATGATTATAAACAAAGCGCTGATAACTTGGAGGCCACCCAGAGGTTTCTTGGTGGTTCCGGGTTGTTGTCGGCTCCTTTGTGTTACAATGGTTGATGACCATGGCCTGGGACACCAAAAATCGACTATTTTTGTTCAAAATGCAAATATAATTTCGATGGTTCCCAGATTGTTTTAGGTGGTTAACAATGTTTCGGCCCTCTGTGTTTCATGCTTTTGTTTAAGAATAAAATAGGTGACCAACTTAACCAACATAGCGGAGGGGGGGGGGGGCGGGGACAGGAACAAGGTAACCACGGGAACACCTAAAACTTCAGGAAAATCAAATTGTTCAATTTATTTAAAACTGAAGGGCAGTGTCCACCTTAGCTTGCCGAGTAATCTATTTTGTTTGTAACTTTCGCAAATATTCGATTATTGTCCGCAAAAGTATACATTCTAGAAAGTGTAAATTGGCCGATGAACCCGATGCTGGCATAGATTAATGTAAAAACTTTTCGTATTTTGAGAAAAATACTAAAAACACATGATTTTGCCACCAAAAATTTTCAGACAGCATAACAAAAACAATTTGAATTTTCAGATTTTATGTTATTTTTTGAACAAGACAATTGGCTCGGGACGGTTTTTACATTTTGTAAAAAATAGAGCTTACTTTCGAAAATATAAGGAAAAATGTCAAAAAAGTGTGATTTACCTTCTTTCCAAAATTTGAGATATAGGAGAATATCTATTTAGTTAGAAATCGAAAATGAAAATTGAAGAACACAGACCGTGAAATTGGCCATGTTAATGCAATTTGTTACTCAACATCGGATTGAAGGTAAGCAGATTCATGTATGAGTCATGTAAGAAAAAGTGGTGTTCTAATGACTCGTTAGGAGACCATGCTTGCTTACCTTCTCCGATGTTGAGTCCCGGCCAGTCCCCCCGCAGGATGTTTATCTTGTCTAGGGTAAGACGAAAAGAGGAAGTTGGATTGTGGGTATGACGTAAATTGGGGAGGGGGTGTCGTCATACAGGGTGATCGAAAGGAAAATATATTATGTGGGAATTATATATTTATGGGAGTTCGGATCTGCCTAAAGACATGCAATTTTGTTACATCAACATCGGAGAGGTAAGCAGCATTCCTTACGAGTCATTAGCACACCACTGTTCTTATATCCAAAAAGCTATAATACCAGACAAGCGGACAAACTTCATCTTCCCCTCACAAAAATCTTCCTCTGAAAAGCACTTTATTCAGTATCACGGGTCAAAACTTTGGAATGATATTCCAGAATCCATACAACAATTACAACCAAAACCTATATTTTAATCCTAACTGAAACATTCATCAACCAGCTACAATTCTTATTAATTACTCCTCAAGTCCTTTTTTTCTCTCACTTTATTCTTCATCTCATTTATCTTACACTCTGACTTTTTTCTTAACTTTTCCTCTCCACCTCTGCTTCCTCAAATGCAATAGTTTTACCATACCTCAGCAAGACATGTTAAAAAGTCTGTCCTTGTCCGAATGCCCATATGTGTATTCCGTTAACGGGGTTGTTTAGATTAGATATATGTTTGTTTTTGTTGTTTTTTTTGTTATATATATTTACCTATGTAATATTTTAGCACCCTCATCCCCTCTTGTGTATGACCTATCCTGTAATACGAGTATATCTTACTTGACCATGGCGTTCTACAGGGCACCCAGCACATACACCCCTACTAAGCCCCCCACTTTCGGGTCGGTCCACACCCTTACTGGTCCATAGCATATCATATCCCTCACCTGTTCATCTAGACACAGTTTTCAATTGATACTTTATGTATTATTTTAATATACTTATTATTCATTTCTGTAATGAGTATGTTATGCTGAATAATAAATAATGAATTGAATGGAATTGAACTTAAATTCACCCAAAACACAGCGGGCAGACAACTGTCTACTTAAAGCACATGCCCCTGTTAGCATTCCCGTCTTTTTTGACTTCAGTAAGAGAAAACCCCCAGAGATGCATATAGCATGGGGATACAGCATTTTTGTCAGACATAAAATCCATCACTGGCTAGGGGATTAGTCTATATAAAGGGCAAACTTAAAGTCATACTCGCTTTTTTTTGGTTAGGTCGTGTCCACACGGTCGGATTAAGTCACTTATTACCGTTCTGATTGCGTCGGTAGTAGTCGACTTGAAGGGACGTGTGGACGCGCACTGATCGATCTAAATTCTGTCAGTATTACTATCAGACTTAAATTTGGTAGTGTGGACGCGCATTTAACGGTATTAAGCGGGGGGCTTAGATCTGACATAACTTTAAGTCCGTTAAGCTTATTACCGGTACGAGCTGACCGTAAGTGGTGCCATGGCAACTGAAGGTTCGAATAATGATTAACAATTAAAGGAACATGTGAAAACGTCGTATTATCGAAATCTGTTTTATTCATGCACCAGAAACCTAAACACCATGAAAAACACTCTCACAATGACCATTAAAATGGTAGTAATGGGCAAAATCAATCATTTTGGTTGAAAATGTACTTTCTGTGACAACCAATTCACAAGTAATGCAAATGGCCGTCCGTGATGAAATGTGTACGTCCGTCATGATTTTCAATTTCAATTTGGTGAAAGATTGTAATTTTGATTTAAGTTTAAGTTTTCATTCACACGTAGTGCAGATCAATATAAAGTGAGCATAGCTCAGCATGTTTTTTTTCTAATTTCTGAACCTGCTAAGGAATAAAACCACTTTTTACATCTTTTTGTCATAACGTATGGATAATTTTGCAACAAAAGGCTAACCCACCGTGTGGACAGGAAAAAATATTTGGTAGAAATATTTCTAATATTTTTCAAATATATTAAAAAAAAAAAAAAAAAAAAAAAAAAAAACCTTAGAAAGTTTGAAGTAAAAAAAACTAAGACCAATTAATTATAGTGAAAAAACAAAGTCCGTCTGTAATTTTGTTTCAACACCTCCGTTACAAAATGGCTGATCCAAAGGTCTCCACCCCTGTAAACTTTTTTAAAACCCTGGTCCAAGTAACTTGAAATATTAGGATAATTCCTTACAAGTGATTTCAACACAAAAACCTGAAAATTAAACTCTCCCCTTGATGCTAACCCTAAACCGATCAGGGCTTAACTGCTCGAAGAGGACGAGGTAAGGAAGACGCCTGTTTTGGTGTACTTTGAAACATGCAGAATGACTGAGCTGGCCTTTCCATCAGGGGAAGTTAAACGCGTAACTAGACTTTGTCAAGGTGGGCAAGGACCTGAAGATTTATCCCTTGCAGTGGGAGGCAAAGGAGTTTTAAATTTTTCCCACAGTAAACAAAATGTAGTATGTTGGGACGTTGAATGTATTTGCTTCGCTCGCGGCTGATTATTTCTTTGAGTCGAAAAATGAGACGGTGTCAGCCTCTGCATTGCTGTAAATCATAACATCAAAAACACTGGCTTCTCCATGGCTCTCCTCTTCTCTTACTCTTTCCTCCTTTTCCTGCCCTTTTTTTCATGCTTCAAAGTTCTCCCTTTTTTTCCAAGGGTGCCTGAGTCACCCAGAATGCCCCACTTCGCCCACCACGAGTAACGCCACTGCTTTTCGTGCTTTATTGGATAGAAAACGACGAAATGCCACCGTTTAGGTCCGATAGAATGTCCACAAGTTACTTAATAGTATCGGTCATAAGTTTGTGACCGGACTTAACCCTGCTCTTCTTGGCATCAATTGTTGGACTTAAGCCTAGTTAGGTCCATAGAGTTAAACCCGAGCGGCGTCCACACAGCAAAGTTATATCCGACACTTAAAAACCGACCAATGTAGGTCCGGTAATAAGTGACTTGTGTACACCGCATTGGAGACAATGACACTATGGTACAATAGGACGTGAGGGAGATAAGCGGATTTGTTTTTAATTCCTCGGACATAAGTCTGATTAAGTTAATACGGTAATAAACTAACGTGTGGACACGGGACTAAAGATGAATGAGCTGGGGATTTGGATGTTTCTGACTGGATCTGATCAAATGAGGAATAAGTACTGGAGGACGTGTTCCTGGGTTGCAATGCTGGGTCACCAATTGTCAAAAGATTTGAGCAATCCTGTTCATAACACTATTAACACTAAGGCCTGTCTTCTTTGTTTGTGATCCAAATAATGGCGTGAGAAAAGTGTTTCATGGTGTATTTTAACTGGAATTCATGAAGGCCAACTGATTATAAAAGTACCTCATTTTTGGAGTTATGATATGCTATTGTGCACAAATTGGTAACCATGAGTGGCAGTGCTGGGGGGATGAGGTTCCCCCCCCCAAAAAAAAATCTGCCTCATGATTCCCCACCATCCCCTTTTCGGCCAGAAATAGTGTAGTCAAATCAGTCCCCTGAGCCACAAACGCAACAAATAAGGTTTCTCTGTGATTTGGCATCACTAGGGTATAAATAACAAATTGAACAGGGGGTGTACCTCGAGATAGAGGGTGTGGAAAATATTTTTGTGCCCATTTGAAAGTGACTGCCAAATGGCAGATTACATTGTATGATAATGTGACTCGTGCATCTAAAGCAGCTTGAGGACCTTCACAAAAGTTATGGGTCAATAGGTCAAAGTTTGGGTCATTAACTGCATGGCCCTGCCGGTCTGAATGTGAAACAAATCTCAAAAATCATATTGCTATATGCAAGGGGTAGATAGTCAGTGACTAATGCCTATGAAAGCAGCCTCAGACCTTCACCAACGAGTGTCAGCATGGGGGACAAGGTCATTCAAGGGGTCATTCTGGTCTGAGTCAAAACTACCTTTAAAAAATAATGCTTCATGATTCATGAGTATTATAAAGGACGACCAGCAAAGATGAGTGGCAATGAGTTATGGGTCAACAAGACATGAGCAGAAGAAAGTGGAGCATAAGTGCCGACCACCACCTATAGATTGATTATAGCTGAAAGATAGTCAGGAGATTGCTGTTGAAGACAAAGTAAGGACTAAGATAGGATCAACTATAACCAATAAAAACCTCATTAAAATGCATTGGCTTCCAGTAAAAATTGATTTCAAGATCTTATGTCCTCATGTAGTTGTCACCAGCAAGTTCCAGACTAATCTTTCTGGCATAAGGATCAAATACAGCTGGCAGATAGAGGGACTGTGCTCTCATTGCCTTTCAGTCGACTGCTGCTAAGCTCGCCAGCTGGTCCATTCAAAACATCTTACAGAAGTGGAACAGCCTGGCAAGATACTCCACGACCAGACCGATACACTATCACACCTATGACCAGAAAACCCCACTGATGCAATCTTCCAAGTAAGGAATGGGTCAACTTGAACCAAAAATTCTCACCATGTGTCGGTCGTTTCAACAGGAAACCTGGACCGATGGGGGCTGCAACCAACTACAGCCTGCCAATGTGGCTCTCCATCAACAGACAGCAGATTCAATCTCAATGCAGGCATGCCCCACATTCGTCATCGGTGGATTTATATAGCTTCTCAAACACCAACCAGTCAAGGGTAGAGCTGGCTAGACCAACTTCAACATATTTAGCAGATGCCTATATGCAACAAGAAGGAATCAAACTTCTTTCCCTGGTCATCAGACGTGCAGCAGTACGTTGCACATTTTGGAGTTTAGAAGCGTTTTTGTGATCGCTTGATGGACCAGTAATGACTAATTGATGACATTGCATTGCCTTGTGAGTTCAGAAATTCTTTTTGTGCAGAATAGTGGAAGCTGGTGCAGTGAAATAATAGTTCATGTAGTGGTTATGATATCCGCTGTGCCATTCGATCATGTAAATGATGCTTAGAGTTTTTAAAAGTACCTTTTAAAAATCCAAAGTGTGATGTTAGACTATGTTAGTATTAACCTAGGATTATGTGAAACAGAAAATAAATGCCAACCGTTTTTAGTTAGGCATGGGCAATGAATTTGGAATTGATCGAATTATTCATATAGCACATGTGTAAAGTTTGTTAGGTTTTATTTACTTATCATTGAGTTCCTATTTCACTGTTATATACAGCAACCGAAATACTAGCGTTATATATAGATAATGCCTTTCCGTTTAGTAAAGCTTATGTTGAAGCACAATAGGCAGGATCCCACCAAAATAACCGCAGTTTGAACAGCCGCGGGTCCCATCCCTTGTAAGGTAGCCATTTTGACAGATTGACACAACGGTGGCGCTTCGTAAACATTCCAGCTGACTAGATTGGGCCTGTCTCTCAGTGCATGTTAATCATGCAAATTGAGACACTCTGATAAGAAGTCCTCATTTGTTTGAATTTGGGGTGTGTGACATTGATAAGTTACATCTGGCCTATCTTAGATCATAGAAAACCATGTCATCAATATTCAACAATCCTTTACTATATACAAGAACTATGTATAATTTACCAAGGAAAGTTCTTTAAGCATAAGCCAAAAAAAAAATTCTATTGTTCTGGTGTATTGGGATTCTTTATTTTTGTTGGATGGAGTGCGCAGCAAAACCTCCGTCTTATAAATGGCATATTGGCTGGATGTGTGCTGTGTGTTGTCCATAAAAAGGGTCAGCTTTGCATATCTTTTTTCTAGATGAAGCTTCGCGTAGCCAAATTAGGTTATATTGAAAGGAGGGCAAAGCCCATACGAACCATGTAAATTAATTCTCCAGGGGTCATCCCCTGGGTCTGAAAGGGGATGTGGCAAATGTCAAAAAAGGTCAACAATCTGCATAAAAGGTCAACATGTAGCACATCTTTCTTTCCAGAGGCGCTAGAGTAGCCAAACGTAGTTATATTGCAATAGGCACAAGCGCCTACTAACCATGTAATTCCCATAGGATCATGCCTGGTCTGACAGGGTGGTGGGGAAAGTTGCAAAAAGGTCAACATTGCATAACATAAGGTCACGGTCATCTGAGGTCAAGTGTAAGATGAAAATGTAAATTGACCTGAATGAAAAGCTGAAGTTCAATTGGCAAACCCAAATGGTTTATGGATATGCAAACCCTCATTGTGTTTAGAGGGTCAAAGGTTTGCATTTCAAGGTCAAGGTCATATGAGGCCTATCATCCACAAGTTATCACCAATTGATGAAACAAACATTGCGATTAGGCTCCTGGGTATTGGGCAAATTCTCTCATATGTGGTTACAAAAAAGACAGGTAAATGTTGATCTCTCAGTTTATTTGACGAAATCAGTTTTGTCAGTGCACGCATGACGAAGGACATTCGGTCACTTCTGAGAAATTGTACACTAAAAAATGCATTGTGTGCAGATATCTTCAAGGGCGCATATATTGAGTGTAAAATAAACGTCACCCAGCCACAAATATGAGGTGTCCCAGCAATGAGGTCTCTGGGTGCTAAACGGCGCCCGGTCCCTGACTATTTCACCATTGACTCGGGGTCTGAAGAACCGAAATTATGCATCAACTGGTAGTATGAGAACAGGAGAAACATGAAAATGGGTGCTTAAAGTAAAAGGAGGAGATTTTGTAGGATACAATTTTCTCTCAAATTGCACTAATTCGGGTTGTAGACACTACCTTGACCGGTTGAGGTTATTGAAACAAACAAGAAAAAGAAAAAGCAAGACCTTGTTTTGAAATTGCTGCTATCGTAATCGTCCCATAGAAAAACCATGCTTTGAATTCTGTCGTGTGCGAATTACTAAAGCATCATCTTATTACATAAAGCGTATTCGGCTTATTCGCTGGTCAGGGTGATCTTCATGTTGTTTGTTTAAACCATTTTTGGGTAAGCATTACAAAAATGCAAAAAAACCCGGTTCGAAACAAAAAAAATGGGGGCGCTTCTTTCTGGAAACTTCCTCAGTCTCTTTAAGGACGTATACCTTTAATAGCTGTTCCATATCGTATCACACTCCCACCCAACCTGGTAATAAAAGCTAGTATAAATGCAGAGATGAGTGTAGTAAATCCTAATTTTGCGGGGGGGGGGGGGGGGGGGGCGGGGAAAGGCCTGATGTGCTCGATTTGGGCATTGGGGATTTCCACTGGTTAATTTGGGGCAAGTTATGTGCATTTATTATGCAATCTCTGTCGCAGTTATATTACAAAATCTCCTCTTAAACCTTAGTTCGTACTCTTAGTTAATATCATGATAAGTGTTGGAATAAATATGACTTCAAAAACACGCGGCTGTTCTTTAGTCAAGTCTGTAGTGTAACCCATTCAAAAATGCTAAGGCGTGCCTTCATGTGTTAAGGATTTATGAAAAAGACTAGCACCGGAAGCAGGCTTGAAATAAGGATTTGGATCAGGAGCAATTTTTGAGGTTGTTTTAACATTTTATGACCCTGGTCTATACAAATGCACACAGTTAGGTTTCAGAACCAGGGGATTTTTGCCTTTTTTTAGCAGGGGCAAATGCCCCTTGGCCCCTGCTTATTTCAAGACTTGCAGGAAGTTAGTGAGTTGCCGTTTTGATTTCGCTGTTGCTGTTAAGTTGGCATGTCCTACCTCCCTGAGTCTTGCATTTAAAATTTCCAAATGCCCACATCATTTCCACAGAAAGAAGAGGTGCAGATTGTATAAATCCCTTCCGTAAGGCCCATGAAAGTCAATTCCGAGTTTATTGTTGATTTTTTTTCCTGGTTGATGAGGTGACTTTTTCATTATTTCATTAGGTTTCATTATTGACCTAAAATGTGTGCAAAATGGAAATAAATGCACCTAAGAAATTTTCACAAAAAGTAGGGCTGCAGAAAAAAAGCCTTGTTTTGCTTCAAAGTTATCAAAATATGTTTTACAAACAAAAATATGTTTCCAATTGCTAAACCTGGTGAAAACGACAATATTTTGAAAATAATGAATTATTTTGGCGATCTTGATTTTGGATGCGGGTATATCTAGTTTCCAAAAAGCGATGCGGGCGGGTAACGATAAGATCAGAATTGACTTCCATGTGCATAATGCATGGCTGTAATCTCAGGCATCATTGAGCATGCATGTACTCTTTGAATGCATGGGTGCAGAATTTGGCAGTAACACCATCGTAGCTTTATGTCCTGTTTACTATCAAAGTTTACCAACCTTGCGATTAAACTTGTGACACCCACAGCTTTTTTTATGTTTTAAGAGTAGAGTGCACCCTACTAGTTTACGCAAAATGCTTGTAATCATCAAGAACTGCCGACTTTGCACTATGTGGCTGCTGCGACGCATTTGCTTATGTACATTATGCGTGTAGTATTTTAAGTTCTGTGGGTTTGAAGAATGATGGTTTATGAGCACCAGTAATTCCTCTTTATTGCTATTTAGAGCAATAAAAGATAATATCATTGTTAGAGATAAATAGTTCATGGTAAATGAGCATTCCATTCAGTACTAGGAGTCTGAATTTCAAAAGAACAAGCGAGTGTGAAGTTTCAATACTTACCTGACTTTGACGCCATTTTGTCAGAGGGCCTGACGGGGGGTACTCAACACAAATGACCATTCGGCGAGATGCCGCAAACATCGGTCTTATTTTCGGCCTTCTGCTCTATCAATGACCCCTTTTTTCATGCCAATTTTAGAATAACAATGGGTCTTCTTTCAACATTTTCCAACATTTTCTCAAATTTAAGTAGAGATTTTCTCAATCAGAAGCCAAACTTTTCTAAACTTGTTGGAAAGTTAGTCCAGTTTCCTAAATCTGATGCCACAATTTTCTAAATTTGCTTAAAATGCCAAAATTTTGATCAAAAAATACCAAACTTGTGTTAAATTTGGCCCAAAATTTGCATCTGTGGTATAGCTATGGGTCTCCTTTTGGCAAAATTGGTATAGGTATAGGTCCTACTTCCAGACTCTTGGAGTTATATTCCTACTCAAACCAAACTTGAGAACCCCCGGGTCAGAGGGGGTATGATGGTAGGGCTCTTTCACACTTGACAAAAATTTTGGGTGACCATAAGATATCTTGATTCACATTCAAAAAGGTAGAGTAATCAAAGTTAAACAAATGATTTACTTTTTTTTTTAATGGCACATTTTTGAAGAGCACCCCCAATTTTCAAAATTGAAGATTTTGCACAGTTGTGTCGATAATTGTCTAGTAAACTATACCTGTGAACGACTGCTCAAAAATGCGTATTTGTCATAAAAGGAACGATAGTGTAATTAGAATCGGGATCCTGATTGTAATTTAATGATGGAGCTGGAATTTCAGTCCATTTATGAAGAAATAGTGGTACCTCACAAAAAGACCTCTAACCTGCCTGAAACAAAGGAACAACTAATGGAGAGCATATAGGACAAATACATGACGCTATTTCCCCATCTATTTTATTTTGGAAGGAGTTTCCAGCAGCTGCTAAATTATTATCAGAGATCTCGGATATTATTTAATACAAAATTCCTTCTTTTGTGGACAAATAGAGAATATTGAGCTATACCATTGCGGTATATTGTATTAGCCAAATACCAATGGTCATCCATGCAAATTCAACAAATCGAGTACACCATCACCTCACGATTTCTTCTTTTTTGGTGTATTGAAATAACGTGAGAAAACTAAAATCCTGAAAATTTTTAGCTCTGTACCTCTTTTGTTTTCACGCTTCAGCCATTTTTAAATTTGAGGGGGTCACTCAAAAACACTGTAACGGTGTGAAATTCAATATAAGAGGTGGCCCCCATAGGTAAAGAAGCATTTCCTCAGATCCTTCAAACTTGGCATATTGGATACCTTTTGCTGCAGATTGCAAATATGTGATCAGAAAAAAATGCACCTTGCTCAAACTTAAGGGGCATTTCATGATCCACAGCCTCGTCCCCGACTTATTCCTAAAAAAGTCTGAAACCATTAACATTAGTATCCATGGTGGATTCGGCCGTCTGTAAGTAATTGCAATTGCATTTTCTGCTGTAAACGGGACAGAAAATTATAGCCAGTGGCCTATGGGACACGCATGGGAACGAGCATTTGCTCATAACACAAAAAAACCGCAAAGTCGGGATCAGCTAAAAAGTAGTGAATAAGCTTTTCTCACGGGTATCTAGTGACATGAATAAACAGAAGGGCCTGGAATCACGAAAGCACCTTTAACGTTATAAGGGGGGAAAAAAATGGCTCAAAAACTACTCGGACCGTACTTGGGGGGGGGGCATAGTCGAAACGGGAAAGGCTATAAATTCAAGTTTGGTGGTGATAGCTCATCTTGACATACTAACTGGCACAATCTTATATTTATATCACTTCATTGGAAAGCATAGCTGTTCACAAAAAGCAAAACGTTCATTTAAAGATGACTGAGTTTCCAGGAAGAAGCGCCCCCAATTTTCTCAAACCCAGTTTTTTACATAGTTTGGAATGCTTACCAATGTATATATCACACCTGAAGGGAATTAAGCCGAATAGGTAATAAGATTGATGATTAGTACGTTCTGTCGTGCACGACAGAGTCAAAGCATGGTTTTCTATGGGACCATTACGATTGCAGGCAAGTTCAAAAACAAGGTTTGCGGGTTGATCTTTTACAACCGGTTTTCCAATAAAACCTTCGAAACGTTTAGTTGGGTGGGTCTACAACCGATTGCAGTGAAATTTAGAGAATTCGTATCCATAAAAAAATCTCCTCCGTCACTTTAACCTTGATTGGCCCACCTTAAAACCACTGTCCGACATTTGGCACCAAATTCTGCTTGAAAATGTTTTTTTTGGGGGGGGGGGTCCTTGCTTAATATTTTTGACAATTGAGTTTAATTGTGGTGTTGTTCCTGTTTAAGTGTCTTTCTATATGTAATGGTCTTCAAAAAGCCCGACTTCATGTATCAGTTTTGAAAGAATTCCCATTGGAAACACACAGGAAACCTGAACTTTGCAAACGGGTATTAACTGACACCCAAGTTTCACTGTTACTAGTGATTCAATTAGGATAATTAAAGGAGGGAGAAGGTAGGGGCTGAGAGGGGAAAACTACCCAAATGGAACAGGATACGGAACAGTGGACTAATGTTTGCATTTTGGAGAAAGATAGAGCGGCGGACAAGGATTGATGGGGGTATGGGAAAACTGAGATAATGTTATAGAGGGTTGAACACAAAGCGGTTAGAGTTAGGCTAGTCAGAGTATATAGTATTCAAGATTTATTAGCTTATGACCAGACCACAATTTTGAAGTGAGCTCCCTTTTACTTTTGACTTATGGTCCCCAAAGTATGGTCCGAGTGGGTTTTGAGCCTTTTTGCCCTCTGGTAACTTTAAATTGGAGGAAGGAGCATTTTTTCTGATCACACATTTTGCAATCTGCAGCTAAAGGTTATCCAGAATGCCAAGTTTGGAGGATCTGAGGGTTGTAGTTCTTTACTTATGGCCCTCTGAATATTGATTTTCACATCGGTACATGTTTTCAAATTTAAAATTGCTGTAGCGTGAAAACGAAAAGAGGTACAGACTCAAATTTTCAGGATTTTAGTTTTTCATGAATATCTTTCAATACACACAAAAAAAAAATCCATGAGCTGATGGTGTACCGTATTCGACCTATTTAGCGCCCCGGGCGCTTAAGTCACTCGTTTTAGGTTGCGCTAATTTTGGTACCCTTGAGTAAGTTACTGTTGACCGCAAAATCCCTATTAGAAAGCTTTAACAACAACACGCCTGCTACACCTAACTTCTATGTAAGCATTGGTACGTTTCTTTAGCCTTCACAATGCTTTAACATTAAAATAATCGGGAGATCCGTCAGTCTAGCAATAGATACGCAGCGCAATTGAGTGTAGGGAAATGTCCCACTAAACCTGATGTACGAGCTGTAATTGTCGGCGAACTTTAATTATACCTAGACTAAAAATATGATCAAAGAGAATTGGACAATAAAACAACCAAAATAAAACAATAACATGGAACTCTTTTTAGTACAAAGGACTTACCTTTCATAAAAATGTATAGTAGATGCAATGGGGAAATCCCCAATCTCCGATAAACATGTGTTCTGTATCTTCAGTTTCTGGAAAGGGCCTGGCGATTTTGTCTTGTGTGGCTATCAAATAATATGTAGCATATATCACGCATTCCAAGCATTTCTTTTTTAATTCACATTGTAACTACTGTAAGATGTGTAATTATTTGCTCCAGCAATCGTCAATTAATAGGTTTTATCATGGTAAGATAAACCAAAATGTTGAAAATTTCATCACAAAATTGTTTCCCACCCCTACAAAAAATAGTATAATCACAAATTTGCATGGAATGCCGATGGTCAGGTGCAACATTTCAAGTCTCATCACGCCTTGTGAAGTCGCTATAGGGCAGGTCAAGAAAAGTTGAATGAGATGAGTTATTGAAGGTCAGTGCCGTACGTTCAGAAAAAAAAGATACATAATTATAATTAATTTGGAAATCTCAACGTACAACATTATTGGAAGTTGAATTTCATGAATGATATGAGTGAAGGGGAACTTAATTTTTTGCATTGTATTTTGGAATGTCATATCGCATGTTTCATCATGAAAAGCAGGTATGTGTAGGACTACGTATGATAATAATAATATAACACGTCATGTGAATGTCGAATGTGATTGGCCAAAGATAATTTACGTGTACCAGTTTGGATGCATGATTGACAGAAACTTCTCGAGTCTACCAGCTACCTTACCGTGTCTCCTAATTTTGATCGATCTCTTCTTTCCATTTAACGCCGAACCCAATATGGATATTTACTCGTTATAAATGCTAAACACGACGCGGATGCGTCCCGACACCATAAAGAATTGCGTGAGTAGCCGTCTTTTGAAATTTCTTCCAATATAATTGATATATCGCAGTATTGGCTACAGTGTGGATGTATGTACCATGTTGCAGGTGTTAAATATAACCTTGAAAAATGTAATTATGCCAAAAAAAACTAATTTCTTAAATTCAAAAATAAAAAGTTTAAAAAAAATAGTGTTACCAAAGTGGAGTGTTCGGAGCAGTGAACCTCTCGAAATGGAGGGGTGGTTAATTTAGAGACAGGTTTTGCAAGTCGGCAATGGTCCAAGGGGGCGCTTATAAGGGGGGGCGTTAAATAGGCGAATACCGGTTACTTGATTTGTTGAATTGGCTGGAATGACCCCAATGCCAACTGTGATAAAATCTCAAACTGTTTTAAGGTTGGAGGGCGCTCTCAAAATGTGCTGTTATGGCTTCAATTTGTGAGATTTAGGTGCATGCTGTTCAATGTTGTCGTTTCTTTTAAAGTTTTTGAAGTTAACATATATTGTGTGTTTACCATAATAGGGCCAGCTTATAGATGATGCGGCCAAGCATTCATATAGCCACTCGCCCAAATATCAAAAGAACTTACAGCAATACGGATGCCAAAAAACCAACAACCAATTGGTTGCTTTTATTTGGGGGGGGTTGGGGGGTCGGTATTGGGTGTTCCCAGACCTACATACGGACCTCGTCCTCATCGTTATTCATAAAAATAAAATTCGAAATAATCCTACAGGGGAGTTGATCATTCATCTCCAACGGTTTTGGCATAAGAAAATATTCCATGACAACATATAAAAAATTCAGATATTTAGCTTTTATGTGTTAAACCAACGGGGACGTCTTAAAATTGGGATTTCTTGGCAGCCATCCCGTGGGCATTATGTTCACCAATATTCATCATGGGGAGTGGTTATTTGGTAGAAAATATAAAGCTAAAGTGGCTGATGGGGAACAAGGGGTCAATCAGCAGTCAGGATAAATCAACGATGAAAAGGAATTGGATTTAAAAAAAACTTCTTAGATAAATCATTCAGCATAACAAACAATAATAGACCAGTTAACATCCTCGTCACTTCTTGTGCATGCGAATCCTTCATGCCGAATTGTATGGCCCCTAGTATTAAAATAAACAGAACAATTGACAAGTTGTGTTCAGTCGCCTATTTCAGAGATACCAGACCCAACATGTTTACAAAACTTGCAGTTAAACTGGTCGATAGCTGGTAAAATAAGACAAAACAGTGGATTAACCAAACAAAGGGCAAGAAAATAAATTTAACAACCTGATGGCTTACAAAAATAACCTATTTTAATGCTGATGACTATTAATATTGACAAATAAAACCATTTTGACAACCGATGAAGAAATATTTCACGTTTAATTTATTTCAATTGTAGGCCACCTGTCAACCAAATATATTTTAAATCTGATTAGGGGTTCACTCATGGATTTTCATGAGTTGACGGCTCCGCTACATCCACCGTTCATTAAGTGATCACCTCATTCCCCCATCCCTCCTCCACCCCTCGTCGCACAACCTCCCCATCCTACTTTTCGAAAACCTTCCTTCTACAAGGCCCCCCACAACCCTCTTCGTCCCCCTCCCCCCACCCCACCCCTTATACCCCCCCACACCCACGCTCATCCTGGGGATTCACCTACAAACCCCCCCCCCCCTTCCATTCTCTCGTCCCCCCCCCCCCCTTATCTACTTCTCTCTCCTTCCTTGTATCACACTCCTCTGTGCAATTATTAACTCTCCGCACCGCCCCCCCCTGATTGCATCCTTCCCAACATTCCCCCTCCCCCTTCTTTTCTCAATCCTTTAACTAGTGTTATTCCTCTCACTCTCCCTCCCACACTTGCACCACCTCTCCTCCTTCCTACACCCCTAACCCCACTCACCACGCCTATTTTTCTCGTGTAAACGCTTGCTTTGGACCAGGCAGGGCCGGAACCGGGCGTCGCAAAGGCGACCCATGCGGCCGGCCACACAGCTACCTATTTCTACATGCCTACCCAAAAAGTGATCAGAAATCAATTTAAACATAAATATGGTTAGGGACGGCTATCAACCAATCACAAACGTGGAAATCTCCTGATGATGTGTGAACAAGGGATTACTGTAGAAATGTGATGTTAATGGAACGTTTTTAAACAATTCAGAAAGTTTGGTTTATCCCATAATATACTGTGTGTGGGATGGGTATGGGTGAGAGTAGGATGACTTGAGTTTGTGTGTTGGTGTGGTGAGTGGTGTGTGTGTGTGGGGTGTGTTGTGGGTGTGGTGTGGGTGTGTGTGGTGTGTGTGTGTGTGTGTGGTGTGGGTGTGGCACGGCTGGACATAGTGGTTGTGCGGGGAAATTATGTGTTTTCCTGTGGGTTGATGTAAAGAGTTAAATAGATATTCTCATTGTATATTTCAGGTTTAAATGTAAAGTTGCAGTTAACAACAGTGGATCTGTTGGTTGATCAATACATCAGGCATGGTGAGTATATGGAAATAATTAAATGTGTAAAAATAAATTAGCAGCAAATGCTTTGCGAGAGAGGTATTTTGCAATATGAGATTTCTTACTTTAGAGGTTATGTTTATGCAATTCATTCACACAGCGGGCATTGTATATTAAAGATAATTTGACATGTTATAAAGTCTGTGATTAATCAGAGTGGGATTTTTTTTGTAAAGTTTGGGAGTTGGAAATAAAATGTCAAAAAAGGAAATACATAGAGAAGTGGTAAAAGGGGGTGACACATTTAGGTTTGATGTAGTAAACATTTATGTGTAGTATAACAGTACCATAGGATACTGTGTGACCATAGGATCCAGAATTTTATTACAAAGTTGTGATTTTCTACAGGAAGGACATCATTTAAGCTTGGCTATTTCACACAGTGATGTGGACAAGCATTATGTATATGCAAAAATGCAATTTGTTAAGAAATTGAGGGTGCCATCTAGAAATCTCTAAGTCAGCTTTTAAAGATACTTTGACATTGTTCTAAAGTCTGTGATTAACCACAGTGGGGTCTTTAGCAACATTTTTGGGTTGGTATTCATGAGAAAATGGTGAAAGTGGGATGTTGGAACATCATGGGGGTGGGGTAGGCAGTTTTAAGTTCATTTGGAAGGGGCTGACCCCCCTCCAACCACTGTAAAGACCACACTGAATAACTAGCATTTCTGAAATAATGATTTGTTACCCCAGGACTCGCTCCTTTTCATCCAAAAGTTTGAAATGACATGCTGCAAAAAGTTAAAAACTCAACTAACATTGATTTTTTGTTGTGAATTGCACACCTTCCTTAGAAGAAATCAATGATGTTGTGGCAGAATTGCCCTTTTGGTGACCCGATTTAAGTATATAAAGTTTTTGTATTCATAGAATGGCCTTCACCCCAAAACCCCATCTGTAAAGTTTCACGCCGATATTTCAATCCGTTTTGATGTGAGAGCTAAAAACATGATTTTGTAAGCCCATAGACTACTTTGTAAAATTAATATTGGTTGACCAAAATGGAGCACATATGTGATGTGATCTGGGAAAACCCGTCGCATGTCGCACAGGACAGTTTTGAAAAAATAAAGAAAATATCTTAAAATCTGTTATGTTGTACTTTATTTTTTGGCAGATTGAATAAGGCATAACTTTTGATATGTGTATCATAGAAGAAAGAAGTAAAAAGTTATGGAAACTTTATATTTCGAACTTTGCAATGATAGTCAAAACTCAAAATATAAATTTTGCACCATGTGGCGGGTTTTCCCAGATCGCATCACATATTCACTCATAATTTCCACACCAAATGTCCTTTAGCCCTATGATTTCAAAGGGGTAAATGAGGAAAATAGTAGCTTTCTTCAGATACCAAAATGTTGACCACCGGTAAAATCTGTTAGAGATCGGACCATGGACCTTTAAAGGTGCTTGTGTTCTGTACATGATATGAGAACCTGGCACTTGCACATATGCCCCATCAAGTACTGTGGGAAACAAACTTGCGGTTTTAATAGTAGAAGCAATAATGCATATTGCAAAGCCGTATTCAATACTGTGCTAATATTGATGATAACCATTAAAACAGCAGTTTTTGGTTTATATCTTGGGAATGATACTGAGATCTCACATCCTCATGTCATGAGGTGTCCTGCTCCCTTATTATATGACACTTCAGTTGATATTACATGTACTAATAATATTTCAGCACTATGGAGTTACTATTCACATCAACAGGTATCACAAAGGTCATGTGAGGTCAAGTTGTAAGATAGGCTGAAATGTAAAATTGACCTCAATTAAAAAAGAAGTACATTTGGAACCAAACTTGGTTTATGGATATTACTAGGAAGCCCTCATTTGTTTATGAGATCAAAGGTCACATATAAAGGTCATATGAGGCCTATCATTCACAAACTGCGACGGCAGGCGAAACTATAAATATATATTTTTAAGACAAAACATGATTTTGGCATGAAATTGGCGGCCATTTTGAAAATTACCGCCATCTTGTATTTCAATTGGCCTTGTTTGTAAAGTACATTTTTTATGATAATGATAGTCGTTGTGTAATATTTCCCAAAATTAAGTGTCTATGTGCTTATATTATTGAAACACAATTATATAGGTCTGGCGACCATTTTGATTTTATGCAAATTTCCATTTTTTCCCGGGCTTCCATTTTTTTTTATTTTTAATATGTTAATGGGGAGGGTTCTTAGAGATGTTTCCAACAAAAAATAGTTTTTGTTGCAATTTTTTCCAGGTATAGCAATTTTTACTAGATTGACTGGCCTATAATTAAAAAAATAAATAAGATATTCAATTTTTTTCCTTATTTTAAAAACATTAGTCAAGGTGCATAATGTAGTGACAAAAATTGAATAAGATTTAATCACAAAGGTAGTTTTTAGACACTTTTGTGAACAAAATATCTGGAGATTTGTACGTCACACAGGGCTGAAACTTGGTGGAAGGGTGCGGGGCTAAAGATTCTCGAACTGATTCGATTTGTAACAGTATAATTATGCATTCTAAGTACCTGATTTGCATAATTAATTAGCATATTTGACCTATTTTCATGATTTTCATTGACACTTATCGGGGTATTGCATAGGGCTGACAACTGTGAGGGTGTGGTGTGTGATCCGGTGATATGGGTGGGTGTGGTCTGGAGATACGGGGTGTGGTCTGGAGATATGGGTTGTGGTCTTGGAAGTATGGGTGTTGCCCAGGTAATGGGATGTGATCTGTGGGTGTGAGGTGTGGATGGGGATGTGGTCCGGGGGTATGGGTGTGGTCCGGGGGTATGGGGGTGTGGTCGGGTATGGAGGTGTCGTCAGGGGTATGGGGCCGGATCATGTTACAAGCTATTGTCCAATAATTAGTCTTTGTTTTTGAGTAGCACAACTCCTGTCAAATGAAAGTAAACAGTAAAATCTCAAGGAAACATACATTTTTTTGTGTGTCTGAGGGTTTGTAATGACCACGTAATGACGCACGGGGGAGGGTACATTAAGTTGCCAACCCCCTTCCACCCCCAGCTCTTCAGAATTTTGATCAGACTGTGAAAAAATTTGGGTCAACCCGGCGAACGTAGCGAGGCTGAAAATTTTGCACCCCTGATGCTTGACGGACATGGTTGGTAAATCTGTTGTATATTGATTATCCATTTTGCGAATCATTCTCCGTGTTTCTAGAGGTTTGTCTGAATTCACTAGAAGACAGAGTGCAGAAATTATCAAGATTCTTTTGTTTCGCATGCAAGTTTGTCTAGAATCTTTTGTTTGGCGTGCAGGTTTATATAATTTGTGCTCTCTGCCTCAGATAACCTTACTGGAGACTGATTCGTAGGATATAATGCACTGAACAACAATGGATAATCAACAATACACTGATGCACTAGAAGTGTATATTATGGTCACCATCTTTTGGACCATTTTGATGGAATAATTTTGGTCACCATCTTTTGGACCATTTTTACGGAATAATTATGGTCGCCATCTTTTGGACCATTTTGACGTAAGAGTTATGGCCACCATCTTTTGGACCTTGACGGAATAATTACGGTCATGCAACAATGTTAAAAATATATATGTTCAACACACATATTCATCTTCAATGCAATTATGGCCACCATCTTTTGTACCATTTTGAACAAATAATTATGGCCACCATCTTTTGGACCATTTTGATGGAATAATTATGGTCGTGAAACAATGTTAAACAATAAATGTTCAACACACATATACAACCACCATCTTTTGAACCATTTTGATGGAGTATTTATGGTCACCATATTTTGGACCAATTTGATGGAATAATTATGGGCACCATCTTTTGGACCATTTTGACAAAAAAGTTATTATGGTCACCATCTTTTGGACCATTTTGATGGAAAAATATGGCCACCATCTTTTGAACCATTTTGACGGAATAATTACAGCCACCATCTTTTGGACCATTTTGACGGAATTATTATGGGCACCATCTTTTGGACCATTTTGACGGAATAATTATGGTCAAGCAACAATGTTCAACACACATATTCATCTTTCATGCAATTATGGCCACCATCTTTTGGGCCATTTTGACAGAATAATTACTTCCACCATCTTTTGGACCATTTTGATGGAATAATTTTGGCCACCATATTTTGGACCATTTTTACGGAATAATTATGGTCGCCATCTTTTGGACCATTTTGACAGAATAATTACGGTCACCATATTTTGGACCATTTTTACGGAATAATTATGGTGGCCATCTTTTGGACCATTTTGACCGAATAAGTACAGGTCAGCAAACAATGTTAAAAATAATAGTGTTCAATACACATATTCATCTTTCATGCAGATATGGCCACATTGTTGGACCATTTAAAGCAGACTTGGGGTTAAGGTGCAATAGGGGTTCGTACATATGTGATCTAAGTATACTTGCTGTATATTATTATTTTTGTATATTTTTAAAAAGATTTTCCCTAGAAATGGCTCAAATCAGCCAAATGGCAAATCAAAACAGTTGCAAATCATATCTGTCAAATTATTAGTATATAAAACAAAACTATTGATTTGGGATAACTTACATATTTTTTGTCTGAAAAAAAAGAAATGCACATTTTCTCAGTAAATCAAACAAAAAATGTGGTAAAAATAGCTCTGAAATCAAAATGCACGCAGCCTTCTGGAAACAAACTATTTTTTTGCCTTTAAGTGAGTTTTAAAGGTTTAACAAAAACAATCTTAATCAGGAGCCTCATTATGAAACATTATGATATACTCAAATTTAATTTAGTACAATGCCCAGTATCATCAAATAATCATCAATACCAAGCCTGAAATTTGGACAGAAAACAACTACCAATTGATGTACATACAGTAACAACTTCATCTTGTAAATCAGAAATATATTTTAACATAACACAATATACTACCATGCCCCACACCTCATACCAGACCTATCAATACAACATTTACAAAATAAAGTTCTTGCTACCAATACAACTGCCATTGTCATAAACGAGTTCATTGACCCATGTCTCGGTAGCACCTAATATTTCAATATTATTAGCAATAACAAAGTAAGGTGAACTAATGTGCTTAGAATGTTAATGTAGGCAATTTGGAGACCCTTCCTGAAAGAGGATTTAAAGTATATAAAACTTTCGAAAAAGGAACATTTGAAGAAGCAAGAATTATATACCACCGGTTAATCATTACCATAGTTGAGATCTGTATAATTTACATGGAAGTCAAGTGAACGAGTATAGCATTTTTTTACAAAAGATGACTGCATATTAAATTTCTTAAACAAATTGCCAGTCGGGTTTCAAGCATGTATATATTTTCAGTGATTG
>JAMKCH010036827.1:0-14570 GCA_023653785.1 Ophioderma brevispina
TTTGCACCAAAATATTTTAGTTTTCAATGCTTCAACATTCTAAAAAAAGAGTTACCATGATTAGTGAAAATTAGTTAATTGCCAACAACAGTCAGTTCCTAAGACCCTCTTTACACACAAAAATCGTATTGAAAGCTGACTCAGAGATTTCAAAATTACTCATACTATTTGTGGTGTAATAATGAAAAATAGTTCATATTAGAACTAAAGATAGTGACCTAAGATGCACAATTCCGAAATTGCGATGACTCGGGATTTTTCGTTTTGGAGCAGTAAACATTTTGGTGTAGTATTACGTCCCATAGGATACTGTGTATAAACAAAAATTCCGGCTCCGGAATATTTTATAACAAAGTACGATTTTCTATATGAAGGAATTCGATGTAAGCTAGCACATTTTCACACAGTGCTTAGTTATATGTCCAAGCATTATGTAATTGCCAAAAAAACACGATTTTTTTGGAAACTGAGGGCGGCCCTCCTCAGGAAAAATATCTGAGTCGGCCTTTAAAGGTTTAATAAGATTTCAAGGCATCCATGTTGTATCGATTAGATGTAGGGATTCATATTAATAAATAGATGTTTCCGTAGCGGATCTTCATATTCTTCGAGATTAAGACCTTTATTGTAGTTTCCTAGTGGCCGATACTAGGGGATCCCATCAAGCTTAAAGGCTCAAAATAAGGTTGAACCATACTCAAAATTTACACTAAAAGATCTGAGAGGTGTTTTAGGTCAAGTCGAGGGTGCTGAGTTCAAATCTACTGCATTCATGCAAATTGAAAGTGGTGGAAATGGTGAAATTTTAGTTTTAAAGGGACCATATCGATTTTATGATAAACATAGCTTTTTTAATAGGATGCAAGTATGCACATCTTCAAAAAATTTCAAACGTACATTAAAGGCCTGGTATTAAATTTGTTTGATTTTTTTATCGAAAATGTATGAAAACATCTGACCCGTTAATGAGTAAGGGCGTGGTCTGCCCCGATTTTTTAAGAGCTTAAAGCACCCAACTTGGGTTGAATATTATTTGCAAATTAAACCTTACACAGGATATGGAAACTGTCAAAAACAGTTGTACATTGTTTAAATGAGTTCAAAAATACCTACGAAGGGGTCATTATTTTTAGATTATAATTTGATAGGCCAAATATGTTAGGCAGTTATTTTTCCCTGCTCAAAAGCGAGTGAGTTTTAACATTGATAAATATTGATGATCTTATTTGATATTCGGAATAATGGCATTCATGCAGTTAAAAATGCGGTAACGATGCACAGCACAGTATGAATAATAGTAGAAATTAGTCTAATAAATTCTTTTCGAATAATTATAACCTTGACAAGATCAAATACTACTGACTCCAGTCTGTCTTTCAAGTGAGGGCAGCATTTGTGTTACACTTGATAACCACTTGCTTGAAGTTGATGTGCTATGAAAAACTTCAAGGTCATGATCTTCACTCTAAAAAAGTTCCCGAGGAGGGCGCACTGTATATCTAAAGTGACGGGTATGTGTCTCGGCCATCAAGTGAAAAGTAAGGGCCTATCAGGTAAAATATGTACCAAAAAATAAGGGGTCATTCAGTAACACAGCCTGAATAAGAATGGGTGCCATCCAGTAGTGAGGCGGTAGAAGGGGCCATTGAGGTAGCAACCTGAAGTTCAAATAGGAAGTGCGTCTCCTCCAGAGTTTCATTTGCCATTGAAATTATAAAATGGTTGCCATGAAATTATAAATTGTTCAAAATGTGCGAGTAGATATGGCGCAAATGTGAATTTGGATGTTACATTGTTTTTCAAAAGTGGATACTTTTATGGAACTTGTGAAAGGGGGGTGGTAGCAGGAAAGAAGCAAATGGGGGGTTATTGAGTATCTGAAGATTTTTAAAAAGGGGGTATTGGGCATGTTGGGTGGTTAAAAGGTATAGGACCAGCAGCACACAAAGGGATATTGTGCACAAGACAGAAGAGGGCCTATCGGTGTGAGAGCTCCCCGGGAGGCCAAAAAGTTGCACAACAAACAACCACCGAGGAAAGGTAGGAACTGTAAAACTGTCTTTAATGTTGTATGGTCTCATTTATACATTGCCTCTGCCTAAGAAATAATATTATATAGTTGAATGTTGAATGTGAAAAAAAGATGAAATTTAATAACTATGAATTGAGGATATACGAAGACAAAATGAGGTACAAGTATACATTTAAAAAAATGCCTCGTCAAATAAATTTTTACACTGTTTTTCTAGTCAATATATGGACTGGAAAATCTGGTATAAAACGACCAAAATATAGAATAGTGACAAGTTTCTGGGTCAAAATTACCGAGTCAAAAGTGTTTTGACCAGGTGCCAAGTAAAATATGATATTACGCTGTTTTCTAGCAAAATTTGACGGGGAAACAGTCATTTGACCAGAAACAGGTATAATTTTGACCAGAAATATTTTCAAATATGGACTAATAGCTTGGTCCCTTTTAACCAGATTTTCCTAGTCAAATTTGACTAGAAAAAAGTGTACAATCATAAATGACGAGGCATTTTCAAACAAATTAAAAAAAGTAAAAAAAAACTCTATGATTAATTTTAATTTACATAAAAAACTAAATAATTATAATAAAATGCATTTATATGGCGCTCTACAGAGAACACAGCGCCTTACAACAAGAGATAAAACATGACAGACAGAATATGAGGAAACTAACAAAATTTTAAGCATTAGGAAATTGTTTCAGGAGCCGCTTTAAAGACATGGTGCCTCTCTAATGTTAAGGGGAAGCTTGTTCTAGAGATGGGACCAATGAGGGTTTTAAATGATCTGTCACCAAATATACGTTTGGTACGACCGTACCGTCAGAGTACTGTCAACAACATTATGACAATTTAAACACACCAGTTAATATAAGATTAGATGAGAGCCTGTCCGTGAAGATTTTGTATCTGATAAGTTCCTTAACCTGATCGGCAAGTGCCATAGGCACATAAGTCAGTGGCTTTAGAAATGGACATCCAAATGTTTCAGGTCATTGGAAAGTCATCATGAAAAGTAATATCAGCAACAAGGACTAGGCTTGTTTTGACTAATTTAGATGCATTTTCATGCTGAATTCGGAATATGCCCTGGAAAATTAGATCTGACCTTTTTGAAACACAAAAATGAGCAATGCTGCTTTGCAAACTGGAGTGAAGGAGTGATGAAAGTGGGAGTGTGACGAGCTCTGGTCATGACCGCATGCCAAGCACCATGCGCAGCTTATTTGCATGCGCTGGAAACTTTTGAGATCCATTTTTTTATCCAGTGGGGTGTCATTTTCATTGGGGGAGGACGCCGCCTCCCCTTAATCATGTTCATGCAGGGGGCAAGGAGCAAATTTGGGGGGGGTTGGGGGCACGTATTCCCCAATGAAACCTGACTTACTGCTATGGGGGTAAGAGGAAGGGAACAATTGACCGAGGTTGCTTGCCCCTTCCCCCGCTGGTGACGTCCTGTTTGGACCAGATCTTACATTGCCCTTGGTTTTTAAATTATGAATTACTCTAAATGAATTACAAGATAATTATTATGATTGTAGGTGAATGTTCTCTAATAGAGGGAAAAGGAATAAATTCGCTGAAATACAGTTAATTCCCTGTCGTAAATAATGATGTTTATTTAAAGTTTGCCAACGTAAACAGATTTAATGAGCTGGTGAAGTGAGAGTAGTTTTGTCCGAGGAGGATATCATTTTCTTCAGAAATGGGGTGCGTGAAAAAGCTGGGATGGGTCACCATTTACTATAGGGGGTAGTAACAAAATTTTGAGTATACATTCTTGTAAAAAACTGTCATTTTGTGGGCCTAAAAAGAAAATTGATTACTCTTTAAAAAACCACCAAACCATTTAAAAAGCACTTAAATTATAAATCATAGAACACTAAAACAAGTTTTCTGACAGCAGATTTCTACATTTACTATGATTTGGGTAAAAATGAAATGAAAAGTACCTGAGTATGATAAAAACACATTATTTTTCTGGAAACTGATAAAAACATATTATCTTCTTTGGAAAATCAAAGCTCCTCCATAAAGGACAATATTTGGAGCAGAAAAAGTAAACAAAATTCTAACGCTATAAAAATCTACAAGTTTAATATATTTGATCTAATAATAATAATCTAATTTATCAATAGAAGAGTGCCCTTAATTCTCAAACTTAACATGAAAACAATGAGTACAGGCAGCCTCCTCCAGCGACCCATGAAATGATAATCTTTTTTTTCCAAAAAATACCAGGGAAAATTGAGATTTCCTTTAAAATCAAACTTTCCACCAAGGGGGGTGCTTTTGTATATGAGTGTATATTCAAAATTAGACAATAAAAATTCACCTAACAACACTTCCTTAAACCTTTTAGGGGGTTTCATATTGTGGATCTTGTGCATGTTTGATTTAATGCTATTACCGGGATGCCCGTGGAAATATTGCATGTGGAAGGAAAAAAAAGTAGTGAATTAGGCTAAAATGATCCAAAAACGGCCTCTGAAAAAAGTAAAAAGTGCGGGAAATTTGGGACTAACAAAGGAAAGGAATTCCTTCCATTTCAATTAAAACTGCATCCCTGTATTTAAAAAAAAATAAGCAAAATCGATTAATGCTCCTTTAAAATCCACTTTCCACCCAATGTGGTTGAGTTTGTTATTCATATCATTTGAAATAAACACCCTTCAGAATATTGACATAAAACCACTTCTTAAAACCTTTAATCAAATTAGTAGATATTGAGCATGGTTTGATTAAACGACTATATTATGTTTTTTTTTAAAATAAGGAAAAATCAGGTAATTCCCCTTTAAAAAAACCGCTTTCCACCAATGTAGTGAGTCTGTAGGTGTCTTTTGAAAGCAACACCTTCGAATTGACATAAAACATTATTAACCTTTTAGTGAGAAAATTAGGGGATCTTGCAAATGGTTTTTCATAAGCTATATTTAAAAAATAAGGGGAAAAATAGGGTGGTAATTCCCTTTAAAATCCACTTTCAAACAACTTGACAATTTTGCATGGGGCCCATATTCGGATCAGCACCCTTATGAATGTTCGCAAAACACTTCTCAAAACCTTTTAGTGTATCTTGAGTTAGGGTTCCTTCAAATATGTCACCCATGGATTCCCTACTACTTAAAACTAAGCCAAACTCCTTGGGGGGCTCCAAAATCAACCGTCGATCGCTGAAGATAATTTTTTTTTCAGAAGATGCTTCAAACATTAAACAAACGTAGCTAGACCTCTGAAACAAGCCGTTTGGATAAGTCTTCATTTTCTTATCATTTGTGACTTTTTCCTATTTTTAGGTCCAAATTAAAAGGCCCAAACTAACAATTAACCAATTTTAAATAGACAGTTGCAAGCCTTTCATTCCCCCGTAAACCCCAAAAAACTATGAAAGGTTCAAATTCTTTGGAGCGTCGCGGTATAAAAAATGCTGCAACACATTTTAATGAAAACAAGCTATATGTATGATTTATGTGAACATACAAAATTTAATGATGAAACATGTTGTATGACTGATTATGTGATATGAATATGTATGCCTACAAATCACCAAATATAATGTACAAAATGCATAAAAGAACAATAGAACTTCTTAAACTAGGCCAAACAAGATCTGTTGAATGATATATGGGAAATGAGGCCAAAAGACCCAATATTTTCTAAGGGTTATTTCAATTTGTTTATATGTTATAGAGACAAGAACTCTAAACCGGGGAGGGCTCTCAGGGGTTTGTCGGGTACCGTGCTCATAGTTCTGAAAGTGACTCCCAACAGGACCCCAAGTATCAGTGCCTGTCTCAATACGTGAATAAAATTTAATCTTTAAAATATAACCAATATTACAAGAACAATAAAAACTTGTGTTATGCAAGAAAAATGCATGTGCGGGTCAAACTTGCTCTGTTACTAAATTTGGAATTTTTGATACCCAGCCAGCGAGGCTAGTATTTTTTTTTTGAAGAACTGGGTACCGACCAAAACCAAGTGAAGCAAGTATCTACATGCAGTTGGATACTAATGTATTAATAATTTGTTTTAGTGCTTCAAACTAGTGACTCGATGAGATGAAATAACTGTAATTTTAAATAATTAGTCAAGTTGAATTATCCATTACAGTTTGCTTTGACAATCAATTTTGTTATCAAAGTAAACAGAATAATTGGGCGTGTTATATCATTGGCTTAACTTTGCTCTACCAAACCATGTTAATTGGCTGACAAGGTTAGAACTTCATCGCAAACTGCTTGTAAAACAGGAGTCGGACAAGAAAATTGCCCGCCTTAAGTCTGATTTTCAACTTGACCACACTTGCAAGGGACAGTCAGTGTAAAACAGCCATTAAACAAGCTTTTTGGCTTAGAAAAATCAAATAAATTTAATTTTAAAAACCTTTGAAGTACCATAATGGAAAAGTTTTCTTAGAAATAACCCATGTACATTTCTATTAAGAGTTACCCAATGAATGCGATCTTCAAAATTGTGATGGATTTATCCATTTTAATGACTGATTCTTCTTCAGAGACTTTTAAAGTCATGAAAATCACTAGAACCTCTTTTTTTACTTCTTAGAGTGTTTGTGAACAGAAGGGAGTGTTGTCTTTCTTTGAAAGTCCCCTCCCGACTATTTCTATGCTTTATCCAGTGGGGTTTTTAGAAGGCAAATGGGCCATGGAGGAGACATATCCCCCTGCTTTGTAAAGCCATATATATTAACTCCATGCATTAACTAATCTTTGATGTAAGAAATATTTTATATAAGTTATGCTGAACATGTTACAATACTTCAAAAACAGCCTCTTTATTTATAAGTTAAACCTAAGGTGATTAATTCATGTACCCAAATGCCCCAAATCCAATGTTATGTACAAAATCAACAAAGGGTTTTCTTAAAATTTGCAACCAAAATATGCAAATATTACACTTTGTTGTACCACATCTTTTATTTGTGATTAATATTAACTTCTGTATGTGTAACTGCAGCTTTTTCAGTACATAAAATGCTAATAATCAGAAAAAGAACTTTCCGCCCAAAAAACACCCAAATTATTTTAGAATTTGCCCAAAACACGTCTATATTGCACTTTTACATGTTAAAAAGTTTATTACACTATGAAAACAAAATACTTACAGGTTGATAAAAGAAACATGCAGCAGAAAAAGTGAGGTTTTAGCCTTTAAAATATCAGAATCAGTAAAAAATAATATAAAACCAAAATCCGCCCAAAAAACACCCAAGAACACATTTTAAAAAATGACACCCATGATTTTTGAAATCCTCATAAAATTTTGATTTAGAAAAATCTTGGTTGCAAGATTGTATATGAAATTTTCACAAAAATACATTTCCCCATATACTAATTGCCAGATCTTTACAAACTAATTCACTGTGATTTTTAGCTAACCCGCGACAATTTCTTGAGGTGCAATTGCAAATTTGTGGTGATGACCTTTAAATCCAAGATGGCGTCCAAACTGTTAACACTTAGCAGGGGTGGCATAACTCTTTTAAGTCTTAGCAGGGGTGGCTATTCTTTCATGATTCTGTTACAGGGTTGTGGTAATAATTCTTCACATTTTGGGGAGATTTGAAGGATGTTGTTAAGATTGTAGGTGAAAATGCATGGTAAAGTAAGATCAGGCCAGGTTTGTAGAAGGATGAGGGTTTATTTACGACCTGGGGAAACAATAGACACCTCAAAATGCCATCTTAATGTGGTTGATGTCAGTTTGGAGAAAGTAATTTTCCGACCTTTGATTTGGGCATTCAAAGTACGATTTCGAACCAGAACCGCACTTTTGACCCTTATGCATTAATTAGAAGCAGAATGGCAGATACTGGCGCTTATTAAGATATGCGATATGCGTATCGGACCAGTGTGAAAGGATATTATTTATGCTATGGCAATTTACCAGTTAAAAGATTACTGGTAGGTGAAAGCAACTACAAGCGCAAGTACTGATACTAATCTCATCACTATCCCCATCATCATATCATCCTCCGCACTAAAGTAATCACAATGAGATTGCCCCGAGTTAGGTCCTACTGCGATCATCTGGGTCAGTGTCTTCCTTATCAAAGCATATGCCGTCACTAGAAGCTGTTTGCAGTAGATACTGGACATCCTATTCTTTTTACAATGGCACATGATAGTGATGGATTTATTCCACGATCACAAACCACTTCCAAGAAAGTCGAACATGGCATATTTTACACCAGTTTAGTTCACTGCACTGGACGTCGTAATAGATCCAAGATGTTTGAATTGATTGGGCCACAGCAAGCTTGAGGTGTAGGATTAGATGGGTACGGCACAACTTGTTGTCATTTATCTGATGATGTGACCAATACCTTTTCAGCTAATGCTGTCCTTGGTAACTGTGCCTTTGTTCGTTGTAAATCAGTTTGCGATGTCATCTGCAAATTCCAGGCTGCCGAGCAGTTTACCTGGTAACTCCTGAATCGAGGTGATTTGTATTAAAAACATCAAACACTGTCAATAGGGCCTCATTCAAGGGTGAGAGCAACAGTTATCATGAATACAAATGAGCCCTTAACAGCGCACCGGGAAAAAATCTGGCGATACATCAAATGGCTCAAAACTGTAAAACAGCGCTTTTGTTGTTGGCGATCAGGCTCGAGATACCATAATGATCAATATGGATGAATATGACTGTCATATTGAATTGAAATTAATTGACAGCCAATTGAAGGCCTGCATGAGTCAGTGAAGGCGGTTTAGCTTGCGGGAGTTTGTTGGTAGCTATATATCGATATTATTCAACTATGGCCGAAACAACTGTGGTTGAAACCCAGCTGGTGTTCATATCATTGAGTGGGGTCAGATCATGTTCAGCAGAAAGGAAATGTAAAGCGCACTCATTTGCATTTGTGCATTTTGGACGGCAACAATGATGAAGACCCCCTGTGCTGATGAACCACCAATCACAGTAAGGTGCAAATGTTCCCAAACTACTTGCAGTCTTTTTTTACTGTAAACAGGTCAGGAAATGACACAAACATATGACAAAAAAGGCTGAGTGGCCTAATGAAAATGAGGAAAGCCTGATGGCCAAAATGGAAATGATAATTACAAACAATTCATAGTCAAAGTCATAGACTGATTCAAATAATTTCAAGACAAGCCACAGATAGAAAATTGTTTATTTTGTTAATTGAGGATCCCGGATTTAGATGTCCAACTAACCTTCCTATGTGGCAATTACCATTACATCCTAGATTTTAACTATTGGAAAAACTTCAATAATTTCGATTAATATCAAATATATTTTGTCACCCCCCCCCCCCCCCCTCCAAAGCCTTAAAATAAAAATACCAAGATCAATTTCTAAGCATATTAAATGTGTAATTATTTTATATACTGTCGGTTATTTTGACAGCCATCTTGGATGTATTGAAAATGGCCAAAGATGTAATTTTGGCAGAAAATTATAAGCCCTTTTTGGTTTTTTGTTTTAGTACTAAACTAAAAAATGGATGTGATTAATGTTGTCCACAGTTTGAAAAATCAAAATTTTGTTATAGGAATAAAATTAATACGTCACAGCTAATTAAAGTTAAATGCTTTGTTTTCGTAATTTGATAATGAACAAAACTATTTGTCTTTCAGGAGAAACTAAAATGCACAAAATCTTAGTTTGAGTTTGTCTAATCTATCAAACTTGGTAGCATAGCGGGGAATGAGCTCTTTTCTTAAAACATCACAACCAAGGAATAATACGTTGTGAACTTAGTGTGTACAAAGGATTGAATGAGAGTGATCGATTTTGGCAATTAATGTTCCTCGATTATGTGATTTTGTTTAATTTATCAATTTTATTTTGAATGGATTTCACTACCCCCGTTTTGCTTTTGCAGTGTCGCTAACGCTTTCTGTCTTATAATTCCCTGCCCAAACCGGGTAGACGGTATTCTTTTGAAATTCGCAGCGAAACACTTGGGTTGCTATCCGATCCTGCGGAACGTGGACCAACCGTTAATCAATTCTTTGAAGAGAAACACAAAAATGGGACAATTAGATATTATGGCTGAAACAAAGGAAACCCCAACTCCGGAGGATCCTAAGACTCCGACGCCAATTCCGACAACCGCTCTGGCTACGTGAATATCGCCATAGACGCGGCCGATTGTAGTACATCTACGGTTACGACGACAGGTTGCGTAGCAACCCCTTTCATGAAAACCAACTGCGTAATAATACGAACAAGTTGAACCCCAGGTCGCAAGGTATATGCCAATAGGAGATCGTCATCCGTGGTAAATTATCATTCATCCTGGTGCTTTATACAAAATGCATCAGCAGAGGCACCAAGTCTCACATTTTTGGCGTGATTTGGCTTTGCTTTACCCTTTCTGACCCCTTTTGGCCTAGTTGAATGCGAAATAACAAAACATACAAATGAGGCTGACTTTCACAAAGTTCTTAATGTAACATTCTTTGTTTTTTTTGGGAAGCCATCACCGTTATATCAAAGAAACACGATTCAAACTCTGCAGGGTAGGTTACGAGGTTAGAATGGTTGCGTTGCCCTACCTAAAATACCTGCAAACAAGATGCCCCATTGCCACTTATGTGCATATCAGTGATGAATAGTACGATGGAACACTGGAACCAGTTGTTTACCCACAGTACACAAGGTTATCCCGAAAGGAAAACCCGCAATTTTTTTCTGGACCCTAATTTTAATTTGAAAAATATTGCAATTATTTATTACATATATGTACGGAATAAAAAACAAATTCTCTAAATTTGCACTCGATTATTGTAGAACACCTACAAAGAACGTTGCGCATGTTAATGGAACAAACAAAGTAGAAAAGAAAAAAAAAACCAAAAAACTAGAATTTCGGAGTTCTCGGCTTTCACGCCCACTATATTAAAAAAAATGCTGGATTTTTGTTTTGTCGTGAATGACGAAATACCAAATCATCTTGTTCATTCATAAAAACGCATTTTCGATTAGCAATTAGAAAGCATTTCAAATGCCCGATTTAAAGACAAACACAAAAACAATGGGGCCATATTCGTACATAACTTTAGTTGTTTTCACTGCGACCGATATCCTGCAGGATACATAGTTCTCACAGTTACATAAACTTAAGAATACTAAGAATCTAACGCAAAATTATTCCATTGGATCTAAAATTGGTTGGAGCTTCCATCAGGAGATCACAATCATAAAACTCTGGCTATAGTTGCAGAAAAAAGCTGGCATGATGAAGGAGACAAGAGGATATTTCCAGAGAGCGCCCTCCATTTTTTTCAAACACCTCCCTTTTTGACTATTTGGAATGGATTACAAATGTATTGATTATATCACACCTGAAGTGAATAAGATAAAAAAATGAAAAAAAATAAAAAAATTAAAAAAATGATGATTTAGAATTTATGATTCAAAATAGCGGGCAAGTGCAACATAGTGGTTTTCGTTTTTACTTGTTGTCCAAACAACAATTCAAGTGCGAAAATTAAGGGATCATCTTCTCCTGAGCGTAAATGATTATGGCTTTATGGGCTTTGTAAATGCAAATCCCAAGTAAATCCATTGAGAATTAACATACTTGATCATATCGAATCCTTAATCACGCATTAATTTTAAACAACTCAAAAAAAATTGGCAGTTAAGTAAAGTTTACCAAGCGCTATAAATTAATGTAAAAAAAAAATATGGAAATGCGTGATCTCTAAGTGCAACTAACACTTCCGCCAAAAGTTGGGGTTATCTCGGGACACCGTCATATATAATAACAAAAAGTAATTTTGGGCGAATTACTTGCTTCGGTTATTATTGAGTATTAGATAATGGAAAAAGTGTCAAATTTCTAACAATCAGAAAGTACCGATTAGGAGGTACAATGCGGCGCCAACATACACGCGACTTGGTATCTCTGCATCTCTGTCGGATCCCATTCAATGTATCCCATATAACATTTCTTTCTACTGACATTTACATCTCTGAATCCGTTTCATTTGTAAGCCTCTTTTGTCGGGTAGAATATGATGTACTAACCTTTATGGAAATGTTACCTAACTTATGGTAAGTAAGCAATTGAGCTTCCCCTTGCCAATGAGATCTTTTTTATTCTAAGGGTCTATGATTTTTGTTACGACGTTGGAATAAATCTCTGACACCACCACAAGCATTTGCCAAGAATCTGTCAGGAGGGTGTAGTTTTAAAGAATAGTGTTTGTGTGTTAGAAGTAATTTAGACTGTAAAGTAGAGCACTTTCTGTTTGAATAATGTTGTCGTTCTGGTGATAGAAAAAAGGTCTTCACACGATTCTCCCCTTATGTCCCACAACTTTCTGTTTATCCCATTATTGTACCCACTGTTAACTGCGAGTTTGATTACCCCTATCCATAGTATTAGTATATGTGGAAACTATGAACGCAACAAACCTCAGATTACACACCACGAGGAAATTTTGCAACAAAAAGAATAGTAGAGGTCAAGTAATCAATTTTAGGAGTAATGTTCAAGCATATAATAGAGCTGCAGATGATAGCGAAAAGTCGCTTCGTTAAGCGAAAAAGGTAATTTTGGAGTACATGGTGGATTTTTTTGTCTCAATTTAAGATCCAGTATCTGAGGCTTCTTACATCTATTTTACAAGATTTTACACAAATATTTAAAAGTTACAGGCCTAATTAACATGAAATTTACATAATAAATAATGTGTACGGGAGTTAGATTATTGCCCATAATTCAAATTCCAAAAATGCTTACAGAATTCGGGTTTTCTGAATTCGTAGGTAAACCAAAGTGTGTGTCTCAGTATTGCAAAAAATTAATTCATGATATCAGCTGGTTAAAATAGTTATATTTGCTTATTTATATTAAAAAATGGGTTTTTCAACAAAATGACCCATACGTTCGTTCGTTTACAAAAAAATCTTCCAACCAAGCGTAAGTTTGGGTCGTATATGTAAGAAGTAATATGTTTTGCACCAACAGTGCAAAAAATCAGACCCAGAACGAGCTTAATATTCACGTTATGACAAATAATCCTGAGTCTCGTTGTTTTACACAATTACACATAAATGTATTCTCACGTGTATAGCGTGACTCGCCGGGGTCACTCGCCATTGTCATTCAATACAATGGAAAGTCAACCGCTTTATCACGCACTGTTTCTACATTTTGAATTTCACACCGGTTGAATTTGTTGAAATTTCTTTCTGGTGAGTTTACTTGTATTTTTGATTCACAGACGGGCGTATTTGTAAGAACACAGAGTGAATGCAACCTTTTCCGAAAATTAATATAGTATAAAGATTTCCTTTTTATAATTTGTTTTAACACTTATTTTTTTTATCTAAAACGTCGACCTTTCCAGTGTGCCACGTGTGAGATTTCCTGGGCCCGATATTATGGTCCATGGCCATATTAAGCGTGTGCAATTTAGAGCATTTGGTATGTGCGGTGTATGTAACGGTTGCATATTTAATGTAAAGCAGGAGACTCTAATCGATGTAGAAGGTTTTGTAGCAGTGTTCTTTTCATTTTTTTAAAATTCAATTTTTTGATATGGTCTGGCTCTCAATGAGTACTGAAAAAAGTTTTAACGACCCAGAAGGCGAATATTGATGACGTGTAGTTTCTGTTAAATCAAACTTTCAATACCTAACCAAAATATTAAAATACACATAATATGTAAACTAATTAGCACTTAGACCATGGTTGTTTTGGAAGTATATTTAGGAATTGGCGTTGGTCTAGCTTAGACGCTTACCTCTGGAGCAAAGGGATCGAATCTCAGTGGGCCCACTTGCTGATTTAATTCGGGACCTCCTTTGGGTTTGATTGTAATAACAGATATTTTGCTTAAAATAAAACTGAATCCACTTTCTCGTGGTTCATTTGATGGGCAAATGAACCCTGAAAAGCTTGCTCGAACTACTACCCATCCGGTGTGTTTTGTGTAGTGTGTTTGAATGTTGCAATATATGGCGCTGTTTAAGCTGCTTCCTCCAGGTTGCATTGTTTCTGTCTAGTATTTCTTAATTGTAAATCCTCTAGCAATTGTCTAAGGCCACGATTTGAGATTAAAATAACTTGATTATTATTATGATTATCTTATTAACAAAGGCCCTATTCGCTGACCACCAAATAAATACATGATCATATATGACAGGTAATGCTGTACTGCTGAAACAAAAATTGCAAGATTCACAATTAACATTTGCTTTAAATGTTTTTTCTTTTTAAAATCGCTAAAACTGATTTCAAGGGATTAAACAAACAAACAAACAAACAATAAGCAGACAACGAAACAACAACAAAAAATAAGCTAATGGCCCGCCTCGTGATCGAAAATGTTGGTTTTGTAAAGAAAAAGCCCGTTTCCGATAGTGATTAGAACAAACTTTTTTTTTAATTATTCGTGTAATTTCTTGTTTGGCAAGCCAATTTTTATAGTTTCATAAGCATTTAACAAGAGTTCAGAATGATATATGTACCATCTATACTGACAACATCTATAAGTCCATGGTTAAATGTGAAGCATTGATTTGAGGTAA
>JAMKCH010036828.1:0-14421 GCA_023653785.1 Ophioderma brevispina
GTCATTTGGCGACATTTTGTTTTCCTGAATGTGCTCTCCGCGTATTCTCGCAATACGGGAACGAGATTTGGCGGTCTAAATCTGAGTCCGCGGGAATTTTCCCCTTTCATTGATTCTCTACATGATTTTTTTTCGCTTTCAAGTCATCAATGTATATGGACCACCCCAATTTCTTTCACGACTAAATCGCGTTTCGGCTTTCTTGATGATTTTCCTGGCACGTTTTAGTGTTGATAGAACTTTTTAGTTTAAGGCTAGGAGTGTCCCACTGTAGATCAACGGCATCTGAGATTATGAATTGGAGATGATTACGATGTCGGGCAATGTTACGTTCGCAATTTTCTAAGTCACGTACATGTTTGACGGTGTTTTGTCCATAATCTTGGGACGTAAATTCCTTGAAACGGTTCATCAGGACTGTTGTATAACACTTATGTTGTAAGGTTTCATCTTAACTAGTCCAACTATCATACTTACTATGGACGTTTCGTCAACTAGCAGTTGACCTTCTCAACACTGATGGTGTCAGTGTTTTGAGAAAGCTATATTGGTCAACAACCGAATGGGCAACTGACTTTATACATTTGCATGATAGGAGTCTTCCAAGTCTGCCCCACTCTCTGCATCTGTTTCTGGCCGTCTTAAGCTGTGTTCTTGGATCGCCTAGACCATTCAAACACCTCGGGTACTGCATTAACTGGATCTGACCTCATATCATCTGCCAAGCTTCCGCAGAGGACCTGACCTCCGCTTAAGCTACCCCTACAGAATGGCCATCAATCCATTTTCGTGTAAATGTCATGTATATGTTCCTTGGTAGACATGCCTCTTTGCCCCCCCCCCCCCCAGGTGAAATACGACCATATGCCTGGCTCACCCACTAATATTAGGTTCAGGCTCATAAACAATTATGGATTATCGATTTCGCATATGACAATCACCATAACTCACTCGGTACATCAAACACTGTGCTTATCAATATTTGTAAAGCTGAAATAACTTGGCGTTTATTTTGAGTAGTCTCCGTCACGACTTGGTGGTAGATTTTCCACCAGTATCAGTTCGTCTACTGCCGTATCTGTTAACTTTGGCCGCACAAACCAGGATTGACCATGGCTTTACCTCTGGCTTTTTGTATCCATAAATATTAAATCATCAATTTTTCAATCAGATACGTTTAAATGGCAAACCATTGTAAATAAGTTTCTTTTTGTTTGTACTAAATAAAAAATTAAAAAAAAAAAAAAATTCACTTCCAAAACCAGTTTTTTCAGTAAATACTAATAGCGCAAAAGTGTTCAGAGAATGTTTCAGAAATCCCCTCTTTCAATACAAAACCAAAATTGACCTTACAATTAACCTGATGTTTTATATATTCAAGAATGCAATCATTTACAGAAAAGCGTTTAGAGAATTCCTCAATTTTTCATACAAACAAAAAAAAATTACTTCAAAACCTATTTTCAGGAAGAGGTTTTAAAAATTCTCATTCTTCATTTTCCAATAAGAATTGCAAACTTTTCAGAAAAGAGTTTTTTTTTTTTTTTTTTTTTTTTTTTTTTTTTTTTTTTTTTTGTGTTTTTTTTTTTTTTTTTTTTTTGTTTTTTTTTTTTTTTTTTTTAAAAATTTTTCCCATTTGCCATTTTATGTTTCAATATAATACATAAGAATGCAAGAAAAAATCACAAAGGAGTTTTTTTTTTCAAAATTCTCATTTCTCATTTTTCAATATAATACATAGAAAGAAAGAGTTTTATGATTTTTTTTGTCACTTACCCTGCATTGAATCAGCATCGAAAATGAGAATGACTTTTGCTAAATCGCTACATTTTCCAAAGTGACCCCAAATAGCGAAATCACGTGCCATAGCTGACAAATATGTGTAAATTAATTGAGGACCAGACAATTATACCTGAGCACAAACGCAGTAACATGCAATAAACAAGACCTAGAGGTCTCGCAAAATCAGTCCATTCCTCCCTCCCTCCCTCCCCTCCATCACCACATTTCATTATGGTCTTAGATTCTACGCTACCCTTTGCACCTAGCGGCTTGTGAGCACTATTGGAAATAAGAAAGGTTTCACTATGCTGAATTTCAAAATACATTGCCCACGCATGGTTCAGCATAGCAATTTTTGCACCAACACCATTCTGTCAGGGGGCTCTCAAGTATACTGTTTTGATTTTACTTAAATTGTTCTTTTTCTTGCTTAGATCATTCCTTTCTACACATTCGCAATAAATTAACATTCACTTATCCTTTCTTTGGGGAATGATTTCTCCTTTAAAGGTGAAACATGGACTACAAGATATGGATGTTTGATGGTAGCACCGGGCTAGACAGCGTCAGAAGCAAACTGAGAGAATGCCGAGGCCTACGCATTGATAGTCCGCAAATTAGATGAAATTGCATGTAAGTTGATATACAGGGATCAAGGGAAATAATAACGTCAAATAAAATGACAGCGAGAACCAGACAGATCCAATGTTGACAAATCAAGTAATGATAATTACCTCGTCATTAGGTTTTTCAATCACCTGGTCTACCCACATGCAGATGCTGAACTAGCTGCTTGGACGACTCATCATGATAATAATCTTCTTGGTCAGTTTTTGTTAATTAAGAACTTTGTCTTTTGTCATATACTGTTTATTTAGTGTAGTGACTTTTCTGTGTTTTCTGGTCACCTCTTTATCATTTTGCTGTTTTTTCTGGAAAAAAATATTAATTTTTTGAATAATTTTTAATATCTATCTCGGAAGTGATATCTTAAAAGGTTTACCATGGAAAAATAAAAAAAAATACATTTTCATAGACTTGCTGGATATTCCGCAGTAGGGGATTTTACACCCTTTGCAGCCTTTGTCTGTTCAAAAATTAAAAAACAAACGCCTCGACCACTCCTACGACACATCAAGTACACCTAAATACCAAATAGCCATCACTGGGGTTCACACTGTTTCTTGCCCACAGACACCGACGTATATGATTAGTGTCTCAAGACCTGGCAAGTTTTTTAATACGCCTACATTGCACCATGAGTTTATCAGTGCCTCTTCCCTTTTCAATATCTTTTATGGGCAAGGTACTTATTTGACTCTGTTTTCTTGAAAGACATTCCTTTGAAAGATTGATGGAATATTAAACTACACAGGAATGACATGACCAAGTGTGAAATTAAATGGACCTCCCTATTATCTCTGCCACGACGCTACAAGCCATGCTCCACCATTGTGTTCCACAAGAAGCCTCCTTTCACGTCCATCTTTGAATTTGCTCTCCATATGGGACCCCCACACCAAAAGAACAGTCTTGTGAAAAGTGGAACAGGTTGTCATATGTAATGGCTCCCGAATTTGTAGTTGGCGTATTCCCAGCGCACCATCAGTGTCAGCAGCATAATTAACACCTTCTTTGTACTTCATACAATCCGCCTACTCTGGGGAATTGGACTTCGTCAAACTTAAAAAAAATCTGAATGGTTTGTGAAACAAATCACTTTAAATGCCAAGAACACCAGTTTTTATTTATTGGTAACACATCATATCCTCAGTAAATTCCAGAATGTTAACTCTGCACTGATAATGATACTATAGAAAGTGTCGACCAGTTTAATATCTTGGGCTAATTTTTTGCTCCTTTGATGTCCTGGTCCTTACCTATCAATCATATGGTCTACGTGTATTTCCAAGCGGTTGGGTGTTATTAGAAGACGTAAACATTATGTTCCAAAGGTACTCTGATATGCTTGCTAATTTCCATTGTCATGTCCCATTTTTGATTACTGCAGCCCTGTCTGGTCAAACTGCACTAATGACCTTTTAAATTCACTTCAAATCTTCACAATGATTAGCACGTATAATCAGCTGACATCAGAACTCCTGTGTAAAGATATATGTGTCACTGCAGTGGTACGTCAAAACTTAATGAATAGGGTCTTATAATCAATGTCTTAATGCTAGTTTTCAAATGTGTTAATGTCTTGGCCCCGGTTTACCTTTCTTCTCCCTTCCTTTGCATGCAGTCATTTCATTTCTAAGGTAACAGAAGTCAAACCACCAACTCTTTGTATGAACCATCTTGGAACTTAAATGGCAGGTAAACGTACTTTCCATATGAGAGCAACCAAAAAATGGAACAGTTCTTTCCTGCAGATCTCCGCTGTGACTATAATACAATGAGTGCTTTCACAACTTAAAGCATCAACATTTGTAATCCTACTTAAGCATATTGTGTAATATTTTGGCCTGCTTTCCTTATATCTTTGTATTATCATTATGTATTTATTATTCACACTGTATTCTATTATGTATTTATGCCTTCCATGTTTATATAGTCCCTTATGTTTTACAAGTACACGTACATTTCTTAAATGCGGGCCTCCTTGGAAATCAGTGTTGTGTCACTGAAGGTGCTCCCTGCCTAAAGAAAGCTTAAATAATAAAGTGGCCTACCCTGTAGGACAGACGGCGCAACTGCATATCTACTAAAATTTTATATTTTTTCCCCCTCACATTTTTTTGAAAAAAATCACAGAGCGGATCCATGCCATTGGTTAGGGGAAATTGGGCCCGATATCTAACAGGGGTAAGATAACGCTAACACCCTTTCATGCGGTGATCGTCAATTATCCTCTAGGGCCGTTAGTAGGATAAAATATGATTGTTTCCCGGAACATGTCTGAAATTTACAGCACCCCATGAGTATTTTTGGCTCCAAATCTGCAATAAGGAATTTTAAGATAAACAATTAAAGCAATATTACACATTTGAAGATTGCTTATTTTATTTAATTTTATTTATTTATTAATTTTATTTATTTATTTATTTATCTTCCCGAGTTTCCCCTATAATTTTGTAGGTAACAGGTGGTTTTTAGATGAAAGTCGGCGAAGTCTATCACGATCCCAGTAAATTCCATGTATTACATGTTTGAGTTTTGCTTTTCTTTTATCCGTTCTAGAGCACAAGTTTTCAGTGTTTACTTATATGACATTGGAGGATGTTTTCCTTGTACCAAGGGATCCAGTGCTGATTATTTTAGATATGTTTTCACCAAAGAGTAGTTCGGTCGGCCCTAGGGTGCATTATGTGTTTTATGTTTAATTGCCTGTAGTTCTTTTCAAAACCGTTTTTATTATCTGAACTAGCAAATAGTATTCCCAAGGCTGTACATTTTTCTCGAGCAGCTATGTAATGTATTTTGTACGGTTTGTGATGTTTGCCCGGGACCAGAGTCAGAAGTACCAAAATCAGTAAAAAATACGGGCGTGACTGGAAAACAATATAATTGAAGGTGTGTGGGATTCAATGTGATTTTTTGTTTGGCACTACACGCACCGCACATAAACATATTTTTTTATTTACTGTTCATACTTTTTTATCATCAGATGACTGTTAAATGCTTTAGCCGAACGAAGTCCGCAATGAAGTAGACGCCCTTCAAAAGACCTTATCCAGCGCTTACGACTGGATGATGTCGAAGACAAATAAAATCAACTACAATTTTACATGGTCGGCAGCGCCATCGATTACAAAGCAGCTTCCATCCTGCTGATACTAGGCTCAACATTTGGCTTTCTATCATTTCAATAATGGCGACCTGTCGTCATAGTTGTGGGAAGAGTTGAAAAGGAAACACAGACTGAAATCATATTGAAGTCAAAACGTGCTGCTGTAATGAAATACGTTAATATTTTATATTTAAATACACGGCGTTGTGTTGGTTGTACCAACTACCGGTATACGTTTTCATCTAGTAACATTATTACAACTACACCTAAGGTATATAGTCCCCACAGAAGACATCTCCCGACCCAACCACTTCCCACTACACTAGACGCATTTTGTTTTTCAAATCGGCTACAGTCTTGTTCAAACTTGCAAAATTTACAATCTTTATCCCGACCCGTGATGATTAGTTGGCGAGTATCCCCGTCGTCCAACGAGACAAGGATGCTGAAACGCCGAGCAGTAGTCTACAAGCACCATGGAATCAACAAGATCCAGCATGTTTAAAAATTGGCGACGCCACTTGTTCATCCCCCGATTTTTCGTCGCCGACCTTGAAACGGCACACGTTTACAGTCCGCTGTCAAGACTGCTCGTCGAGTGGTCGCCGGTTGTTAACGCCAAGAAAGGTCCCGTCACGTCACATGAAGACAACCCGCGACGCGACCAACCTCTTTCCCACTACACAATACCACATTTCTTCCGAAGTCGGCTGCCGTCTGTTCAAATTACAAGACAAGAGTGCTCAATCGCCGAGCATTAGGCGATCAAGCATGTCCACTTGTCGTTCTCAATCAGTCGCAGACATTAACACGACAGCACAAGTTGCTGTCAGAACTAGCAAGTCGACGACTATCTTCTATAGTACCCGAGTTTAGTCGCCGATTCACCATATTCAGTGCATGCATTTTCTCTCGCCGCTTGGAGCAAACTCTTGCCGTACCACTTTCCACTGCACACAACTACTCATGATGCATGCCACCAACTCATCGGCTACCGCTTCCACACAGCTTCATGTGTTCGAGCCGACCTTCCCGATTCCAAAACCGCCACGATTTTTTAAGACTGCAGAAAAAATCGTGTGCGGGTTTTTTCAATTGCCAACGTTCTCGCCGACCACACAAGACGCAGAGGACTGTACAGGACAGTCCCAAACTTGGCTAAAACATGAAAAGAACAAATCATCACGATTGTCCGAAAAAATGGCCAATCGCACCAGTCTTGAGGCAGTCTGGAAGCGTTTTTTCTAGCAATATGGGTAGACTACAGAATTACTGCACAGAACTGGCCCAGACCTTGCCAGAGCTACACATGAAAAAGAAAAACTGCTGCACGATTTTTCGAAATTGGCCAATCGGCACCAGTCTTAAGCATTCTGGAAGTGGTTTTCTAGCAGCACAAATCGCTGTGTTTTGTTTGCTCGTGTCCACAAGTAATTAGTAATTGCTTGTGGTGGTGTCCGATTTATTCAGCTAGTTTTGCTGCTCCGGGGCCGCGTGCATCCATGGATACGGACGCTCCTAACATGACCCGCTATTTGAGGCTGGGGCGATTGGGAACATCAGTGGTTTACACCCTACTCTTATTCGACTCTGACTGCGATGTACATGTACAGTTGTGACTCTCTGTACACGGGACCGACGGCTTAACGTCCCCTCCGAAGGACGGGATGCTTTCATGATCCATTTGCCCCCATTCCAATTGCACATGGAGGAGAGCGGTTATTCGGCTGGTGTGACTGGAGCCTTTTATGTTTGAGACTCTAGAAACGATGTTTGGATGGAAAGCTATGTATTTGTGTATTTGTGGTTGTCCAATTAATTAGATCAGTCGACATGAAAATGTGTTATTATTGAGGCTTCTGCATTCCTATATAAAAATATGTATATATTAACATAGCCAGTGGCGGCCATCTTGGATTTACAGGAAAGATGACCTCCTAATGTGAAAATAACAATTCAGGATACGACCTTCTTATCATCAAATTGTCATAAAACCCCATCCATTCATTCAATTTCCAAATGGGCCGCTGACAGCCATTTTGGATTTTCCACTGTCCTGGAGTCGCCCAAATTTGTGGGAGGGGCCATATGAGCTAATTTTGTTTAAATACCCAACGTAACCAAAAACCATCGCTCAAACGAACCTTTGTTCTCCATGGTCACGGGGCTCCTGATTTTGACTCTACTACGTATCACACTGGAAATGAATGACAAATAAACGCTCATTTTATTGGCTTGGACACACTACCAAACAAGGACCCATGCGTAGTTTTCTTTTTAACAAAATGCCTCTGTCTCGAGTTTTAACATTTTTGGGACAGCCTGTATTAGGGAATGGGGTGTTATTCCAGGATTGATGTCGTAGACTGCTTTGTTTTCTCAAAGTAAATTATGGCATTGTGACTGTAAAGTTAAGGCAGTTTACTCTGCAGCTCTGCGCTCATCAATTTCACCTCAACGGACGGCCCACTATGAGTCTTGCTGTGAGTTTAATGATTCATAACATTTTCTGGTCAACATAATATATTGAAAATGCAGTCATTTGGGGATTTTAGCTTGTTCGTTGGTGTGATTATAGTTTTAAGAGTAATTCCTCTCTGGAAGTTTTAAATGTGAAAGAAATTCAACATGCTCAAAGTTGCACATTTTTCCATAGACCGTTGTGTATAAGTGAGTTTACTATAGTGTTTACCCTATATACAGGGTGTCCCAAAATAAATGCAATCCTTGCAGTTGGTGCTATAATTTCAAAATTATTTCAAATTCAAATTTGATAACAGATTCTAAATGTCAATATATTTCCGATTTTTGTTTGATACGGTTCACTGTTTTTTAAACCAAAGGCTATTATGCAACCCTACCTCAAATTACCCCATTCCAAGTTTACCTAAGATCATTGAAACATTCCCCTTGAAAAGTTGGATTTAATGTCCTTCAACTACAAAAATCACCCGGTACTAATTCTGTCTGTCTGGTTTTTTTTTTCAAAATAAATTACTAAAATAATTGTCGGTGTTGTTTTATTCCCAGACTCTTTTCCTACACTCATATTTAGGATAGTAACCTAGGAACTTGCCAAACTTAACTGTTTACCTTTGATATGTCCGACAAATCCGTATAAATATCGTAAATGACACTGGAGGGATTAAATACCAATCAATGGAAATATTATTGATGGGTGTTGACGACTTCCTAGTTCTGATATGAACCATTTTGATTGAAGACAACAACAACAAACAAACAAAAGATGAATCACTGAAAATCAAATTTGAGTTACATCAAACGCTATGACAGATGTCATTGTGAACAGAGAACATTTGACAGATGTCATTGTGAACAGGGAACATTTCCCTTAATTGTCAAAGATAGGTTGTCTTTAAAAGTTTAATATTAAGGTGACAATGTTATGCTGAGTTAATTGAACCAAAATAAATAGGTAAGAATAAAGAAAGAGACAGGGGAAGGAAAAAAACAAGCATCTTATACGTACTTAAGCATGTTTTGATTGTGTATTAATCAATCAAACTTGGAATGACTTAAATTGTGGTGTACTTACGTAATCGCCTTTGTTCTCAAAACCAATGAAGCAAATCAGATGAAATTTGAACAGTAGGTGGAGAAAATGTTAGGCTTTATGTAAATTTGCAAAATTTCAAAATTGTTAATGTAATTTTGAAATTATAGGACCAACTCAGAGCATTGCATTTATTTTGGGACACGCTGTATACGAAACAATTTGACCAATCGCAATACATGTGTATCCGCCATCAGTTTTAAAACCTGTTTAAAATCAGAATGACACGATGGTAACTGCTTTCACCTATAAGTTATACCTTTTGGTGCTTGTGTTACGCTGCGTTGCTTCGTAGTTCATTTGTTTGCTCATTGTGCGATTTCAACTCTGTTAAATGCAATACGGGGACATACATTATAAAAGAAATTGACAGGTGTTTACCGGACATTGAACCTGTCTGTGACTGAAAGTTCGTCAAGATAACGGGTCTGTCGATTCGCTGTGACCAACTATTGAACATGGGGTGTGGAGGTGTCAAACTGAATGAGACTCCTACCACAGCTATGACCTTTTGGTTCAACCTCATTTAACACCTGGGTGAGAGTAAAGAAGAAGGGAATCTCAGTACATGCAAGAAAGTTAACCACAAAATCTATCCCTGTGACTTAATGTAGTGCTGTACAGAGATTATAGAGTCGGAAAGACATTACTTTGCTAACTTAATTGTTATCAGCTTGTATCTGTCAGAAACCCTTCCTGATGGGGTAGCGTTACCTTGGCAACTGCAAAATTTTCCCCCTAGACTAGTTTTACCTGGATTAAAGACACACTTCTTAATGGGCATTGTTCCTTGTATATACCAACTCCACAATGCATCCGACTTTAATACGACTTGTAAAGAGCCATGTCCCCATATTATGTTTCAACTGAAGAGCATAGATGATCATGTATTGTCCGCAATTGTAATGAATTTCCCGTGACGCATTTTACATATTTTAAGGGAAGTAAAATTCACCGGATTGTATAATATTATAGTTTCATTCACATACGAAGAGGTTTTTTTTGAAGTTAAAAATTTGAACTTCCACAATCCACTCACTAAATAATGCCACGATGTATATTTGATCGAATCTTTCCCCCAAAGCCCATAAATAGAAAAAACCAAGAACTAAGGAATCACATAATTATGGGCAATAAACGATGTAGATAAATTCTGCATCATAAGGCCAGATATCAGATATGGACTTCAAATTTGAATTTTCTTGTGAGATTTTTATGTCAATAAAATATATGAAACAGCGGGTAAATTTTTTACCCAAGGTATTTGACTCTGTGTAAATATGATGCAGACGTATACATGTAAGTTCCTCTTGTAAAAAAACGAAGAAGAGATACCGTTTAAATTCATCCGCAGAATACATACTTTAGGAGGCATCCCCAATTGACCCACTTTGTCAATAAAATCATCGTCTTTTTTTTACGAATTACGAATCAAGTATATTTTACTTTTATTGGTGTTCGACTTCAAATAAATACTTCTACACCCTAATTTCAACGTTCTCCTCTCTCCTACTGTTACCACTATGCTGCCACCAACCACCACCAACACCATCGCCGCCGCTGCCTTGCCGCTGTGGCGCTGCTACTACTCCTTATACTACTTATACTACTATTCCCACACTTCTGTTATCATATACGAAGCATTGCTACTCTACTGCTTCTGCTGTTTTTGCTGCTACTGAAAATAATGCTACCCCTATATTGATATTGTTTCACATAACTATTGAGGTTTTTTGGTACTTTTTACTATGATAGATAATGATACAATTCAAATGTTTGTGTATAAAATAATGGCAACTACACTTATCATAAAGTAACATCAAATTTGTTTTGCTCAAATAGAAGTGATTCGTTGTGATAAGGGTTCAATGTTGACTAGGCTCATAGAGAGCAAATGAAAAGTACACATACAAAGGACAGGGGTTAAGGTCGACCTTCCTGTTAATTTTGGTCATGGACTGGTTGTTACAATCCTACATTTGATTATACAGATAATTGACAGTCTTGCGGCTTTACCCCTCCCCCTTTACCCAAACAAAGCATAACAACTCCAACCGATTTTCATCATACCAACTGGTTAATTTCCTTGACATTTATAAATGTACATAATTATCTTAACCTATTTGCACATATGTTACACATCGGAATACCCAGAGGCTTATTCTTGTAAGTTTTGCAGTGCGGTGTCTATGTGAGAGGGACTGATGGTTTCTTGGGATGAGAATTGTGCAAGCGACGAGAATAGCGTTTCGTCAGGGGAATGTTGATCATGGATTTTCGTTCTCAATTGTTCACATTGGGGAATTACAAAAGTTCAATATGCTCGGAGATATTATTGTGAATACCCAAATCGCAGTTAGCTAGTTTATTACATAGCGGATTTGGTCGCATTCTGTAGTTGTTTCTTATTATTCAATATTTTCCCTCTTTTTTGAGGGTAACTGTAATATGTTAATAGTAGATGTATATATTATTCCATGTATAATGCCGAATTCAAATAAAACATGTTTACTCCAGTGCCGGTTTAAAAAAAGAGAAAGCGATTCTACTCACACTTAAAGCCAATCATTCATTTTTTCTTCCCAATCCAAAATGCCCATTTTGTCTTCTAAATTGCTACTGTTAGGCCATTTCACACCTTATAGTTTATTTTATTATTATTGTTTATTTTTTTTTTATTTGAAAAAATATTTTGCTGGCTGGAATGATATCCTTTTGTCTCATCCGACCTACATTAATTACCTAATATTTCTAGGTCAATTTTGCTACACACTAAACAGCGTGTCCCATCGCAAGCTTGATTATAGACTTTTATCGACGATTTTTAGACTGTACACTTAATCTTATGCACCCAATAATTAAGTAGTATCGGTATGTTTTGATGATTACTATATTACACTGTCTAAATTTGTGTATGGCTGGTCATCAAATTTAATTTGGTACAATTTTTCACTAGATAAGGTAAATAAAACAAACGCATTGATTATCGTTGAACTGTTGTGTAAGACAACAGATATAAAACAGCCATATTTGTTTTGTGTATTAGAAATGATGATTCGGAGTGTTGTTGTATGATTGGTGTGGTCAAGTGTGGGTGTGATGTTTGTGTGTGGGGTGATTGCATGCTGCGTGTGTTTGTGATGCGGTTTTGTGTGTGCGTGCGTCGTATTGTGCAGATGTAGACAGGGGCAGCGCCAGGGGTCAGGGGGGCGGCCGCCCCCCCCCCGCCCGAGATTTTCAAAATTTAGCAAAAACTGTTTTATCACTAAATTGCGCACAGATTAGCGTTTTACCAAAATGAGTTCATTTTGTAGGCCTACTGTTTCGCCTCCCCCCCCCCCCCCTCCATCAGGGTTGCATTTTTTCCCTGGAAATGCTATTAATGCGGGAAATAGTTGGGAAAATACTTGGTTTTTAATACCGGGAATACTGTAAATACCGGGAATACTGGAAATCCCCTGGTCGTACCCTTGGGAAATTACTATGGGATGAAAGTACAATTTGAAGACCTCATGGGGGTTAACCTCAAATAACTATATTTTTAACTGTATAAATTTGTGGTAATCAATCTGGGTATGTTTTTGAAGGGTTTAATTTTTCAAATCACTCACTCCTAATGATTATAATAAACCATCAACAGAAGTATTAATTAGATAATCAGATAAGGCTACCTGGGTTGACATCAGACCTTCATTTCTGAGGAGCTCATTGCTCCAGACTCCTACAGTTTTTCCTTCACGACTTTCGGATCTCAATAAATTGAGCTCCTTATTCCTTAAAGGCATGTTTTTTGATATGACATGGCAGTATTTGGAACCCTTTGTTGTGCACCTAAATGAAAACAGGAGAGTTATTAACAGAGCTCCTCTTATTTTAATAACTGAAGCCTGGGCACTAATAGGTGTTTGGTAAATTCCTATGAAAAAGGAACAGCTACACTAGGATAAAATTAAGAATGAATGATAGAATTTAGAATAAAAGCTGCCATGCATTACTTGTGGAACTTAATTAACAAGTACTTTGATTTTAGCATGTACACAACACTTGTCTGCTGGCAAAGTTCATTTCTTTACCTGGGCCAATTTAGTGATATTATCTCCTCTGTGGCTATTTACCACTTACATGTAATAGTCATTTTGAGTCTTTAAATAATTGTTGAGAGAAATGGATGGATTAAATTGAATGTGCAAGAATCTACAGATCAAAAGACTTGTGTCCAAAGCCAAGTTAAGTGTTAAAAGAAAACACCATCAACCCCCCTCCCTGGTCATTTATTGCATTAAAGTGCTTATCTGTTTTGTTAGTTGAGATGTCATGATTTTTAATAAAATTAAGTTTTTAAATGTCCACTTTTTGATTATTTCCCGGTATTTCCCGTTTTGGCCAAACATATCCTGGTGGTATTTTACCGTAATGACGCGGTATTTACCGCCCTGTATTTCCCAGGGCGGGAATACCGCCAACCGGCCCCCCCCCCCCCATGATGTTTCGCCCCTCCATGATTTTACCCTGGCGCCGCCCCGCGCCCCCTGGTGTAGCGTGGGCTCTTAAAGACCGAGGACCCGACGCCATACATTCCTTCTAATGCATGGGATTCTTTTGTCCTCGGACTTCTCCGCATTTTGGTTTTATTCTTTCATAACATAGGAATGTTCGTTTGGGTCCCTCTTAAGTAGGCCTTTACTTTCAAAACGAGGCTGTTTTTCCCTATTGTGTGACTGTGAGTGTACAGGTGTGGTGTGGGTGTGTATGTTGTTAGGGAGAGGCACTCGCGTCTGTATTTATTTGTGGTCTCATTTTTCACTGTGTGCATTGTGATCGTGAACAACTTCTGCTGCTTCCATGCAAAATATTTTGCATTTGCTTCCCAAGGGAACAACAACCTGTAAATTTACAGAAAGTCAAATCAGGCCCCTGTCACTGGGTCGATAACGCAATAACCTTAAAAACATGTTATTTTTTCATATTGATGCAATTTTCTTTTTTTTTACAGTTTTTTTTTTTTGAATTTGTGTTTTTTAAAGAAATTTCAGAATCTGCGTTTTTAACTATATTTTTCAGGAAATCTTGCGTTTTTTTAACGAAATTTTCAGAAACTCTTGCGTTTTTTTAACGAAATTTTCAGAAATCTTGCGTTTTTTTAACGAAATTTTCAGAATCTTGCGTTTTTTTAACGATTTTCAGAATCTTGCGTTTTTTAATGAAATTTCCGAAATTTTGTGTTTTTTTTATAATATTTCAGAAATTTTGTGTTTTTAACAATATTTTCAGAATTTTCCATTTTTTATAGTATTTCAGAATTTTGCGTTTTTTTTTTAACTATATTTTCAGA
>JAMKCH010036829.1:0-15221 GCA_023653785.1 Ophioderma brevispina
TAAGATAGTCAAAACTATTCCTATATTTCATTCTATGAGCTAAACCAACAATTTGAACCACATTTTACAAAAATTGGAGCAACTTTTAATTTTTGACTCCTGTACAAACCAAAATTGACATTTTTACCATTTTTACAGTTTTTACCCCATAATTCCTAAACTATAAGTCACAGGTAGTATAAACTATACCTTTATGGAATCCTTGTAACCAGACAGACATCATGGGGTGCTTTTCAACACAATCGGAACATTTTAAAAACATTACCCCTGTGTAACCTTGAAATCCAAGCTGGGGGCCATGAAAGGGGTGTGGCAAGTGCTTCCATCAATTTTTTTGATTATCAATGCATAAAGTACTTGTGTACCAAAATTCACAATTTTATCCGGATTTGCACACTCACATAAGATCTGTTCACTACAGTCCCCCACTACCTGGTATTCAGCGGATAAAGCACTTCAGATTCCCCTTTGTTTATTTGGAACTGCAGAGACATTGTTACTGTCCATGCAGCTGAAAAGATGTCAGGCGTATAGACTCGTTAACCACGCCCAGTTTAGGGTAGACGTTTCACATAGAAGCTCCAAGTACGCAAATGAGGTATTGCCATTGATTCCGTCATGCTCTGACGGAAGCAATGGCAATACCTCATTTGTATACTTGGGACTCCTATATGAAATGTCTATTTGGATTGAGCTGGCCTCGTTCACGATTGAAATAAACTTTGAGTTTCTACTGTGAGTTCAATAATGTTGACTGTATATTTCATCATTTATAGAAAAAAGAAACTAATGTGAATAAAACTCATGTTGCTTGGTAAGCTGTGTCCTAATATTTTTGTGCAGAACCAAGATCCAGAACTTATTGCTGGACCTCATTTCTATTCAATTTACCACCATGCATTTAGAAAAATACAAAAGAAGGGGGTCTAGCGACATATTCTAACAACACGGCAAATTGAATAGAAATGGGGTTACGAGGCAAGTTACTGTAAGTTAAGTTTTGTTTCTGCACAAAGATGTTAGGTCACAGTCTGCCAAACAACTTTCTTTCATGATTTTTTGTTCATCTTTGTTTCCTTTTCGGAAAAATGATGAAATATACGGTCAAAGTTAATTGAACGCACAGTAGAAGCCCAAGGTTTGTTTATTCGTTAAAGAGGACAAGTATCTTGTGCTTTGCGTCATGAAAAAAAAAATAGCTCAATCTTAATCGGGTGATGAGCACCTGAAATCTGTTTCAACTGTATAGATAATAACAATGGCTCTGTAATTCCAGATAAAATGTAATTTGAAGTGCTTTATCTTCTGCATACCGAGCGGATTTACTAGATATCAACAGTGTTATTATTTGCTCGAGTCAATGCTGCATGATGTACATCTACTGGTCACTGATATTTAGGAAAAGAAATTGTGATGACATTGTATTCATTTTCAATCAAATGTGCAACTTTTGCACTTGACATACCCCATAGTATTGAAAGGTATAATTTAGACAATAATAACTGCGCAGAAATCAGTTACTTCGCCGATATGCGTAACCAATGTCCTTATGCAAGCATCTTTCTCTCTTTAGCTCTCTTTGATCCCATGGAGTATAACTCTTTGCATGCGGCAGGCGAGTATACTCGCTGAAAGATGAATTTTGGTCAATGTTTGTCTTTTCTTGTTATAAACATTTACAAACCATTTATTTTAATGAGCAAATGCAAGTCCAAAGAAGACATAGCCTTTGTTGTTCGTTTTAGATGACATCCCAAATGACCTACAAATATTTGGAAAGCCATCTCAAATGCCACTACTAACCTATGCGTTATAACTATACAGAATTGACCAACGTGCAAAGAGTAAACATCATAAGCAAATTTGCTGGTGGGCGTATCTCAAAGTAATTTGAAAATGGCGTATCCTTTTTGAAAATAAAGTATTCATCATATAGATGATGTACCTATGACGTAACTTGTTGACATTCAGGACGCCCCTCTGTTGTTTTTCTGGCAGGCAAAATATTCCAGTAGTTCTGTGACAGACCCACAATAAAATCTGGTTATAATCTACTTGCAGAATCTTTCCCTGATCTAATTTGTCACACCAATGCATCTGGTAGCATTATCTTATTAATGCTTTGATAATGAAAGTTAGTATTATTTAATGCGAAACAAAAGTTACAGCAAAACACAGAATTTCCCCCATGCAAAGGCAGGTGCTTTTGCCTGCCGATTCTCTCTTACCCAACCCTGGGGGCGCCATAAACATAAACCAATGTCCCATCATCTATTACTTGATACGGATATAGAAATAATATACCAAACCCAGAAGGGCTTTCATGCTAAAATTGCGAAAGCGTACTAGGGAAGCTTGGGTTCGATTTTCAAGTGGAAGCCATTAATTTTCGCACTACTATAGAATTCATATAAGTGAGACCTTTTTAAAAGTTTTAAGACTGTCCTACGGCGGTGCGGAAAGTGTGTGTAGTCTGTGTCACAGACTCTGAAAAATATTATCTAAATTAGTACTGCGCGAGAGATTAACGTTATCAGTCCGTCATAGCGAATGCATGCATATGAAACTAAATCTCAAATATCTCCGGAAAACTAAGGGGTTCTATGGAGATTTTTGCATCAGAGGGTCCGTTACTATGTTTTGTTTTAAATATGTACCGTAATTGGGTCTGAACCTATAGAACCTAGCGAGAAAATTGAACGTTATTGTCGGGTACTTCGGTGCTCGCAAACATGAAAAAGTGAACACGCAATCGCTTCGGGCCGCATCCCTTTTCCCACAATGCATTTCGTTATTATTTCAGTCTTGAGAATTTCAAACGCTGGTTTCAATTTACGTTTTCAATTTTAGAAACAGGCTATACGTACTTACCGTACCGCCGTAGGACTGTCCATTCATGGCGACAGGAAAAAAAGTTTATGGCGCTCATACAATAATTATACAGTAATGTAATAATAATAATAATACAAGAACTTATAAAGCGCCTCTTTCCTGCCAAACGGATACTAGGCGCAAAGAAGGAAGGAATAAAAACAGGAAGCTAATGTTGGCGAAAAGGTGTGTTTTAGAAGCTTTTTGGAAAGACCTGATGGAATTAGCTCTCTTGATGGCAGGAGGCAAGGAGTTCCATAGACGAGGCCAATGATTGAAAAAGCCCGTCTTCGCAAACTCCTAGACGCGAACCGTGGGACCGCGAGACAACTCACTGGCAGCTATGGAACGGATCAAGAATATGAGGAATGTCTATGACTCAATAGAGGTAGCTGGGGTGGCAGATTTCAGACCTTTATAATTTATGCACAAGCGGTAACGGAAATTTAAAATTCTGGCATAAACGAGAGCCAGTGTATTCCCGAAAGCAAGGGGGAAGTGTGCGTGCACTTAGACTTCTTGAAAATAAGCCTGGCTACTCTATTCTGCAAGGAGGCGTGCAAGGTCTTTTCTTGGAGACACCATTAAGAATGGAACAGCAATGTCCATTCTGGGACAGGACAAAATGGGCCCGAACAGCATTAAATTCATGCATTAAGGTCAGAAACCTCCTGATGCGACTTAAATTACAAATTTGCAAGTTTAAGGAGCGCGAAAGAGAATAATGGATCATTCCATACTCAGGTCACTGTTCAAAAACCCACCAAGATTTTTTCTTGGAAGGAGAAACTTTGATTGCAAGGCCGCCAACATGAAGAGTGAGATGCTTAAGGGCTGAGTAATGGAATTGGGAACAGGCAAGAAAGAGCTCGGTCTTGGAATTGTTCAACTTAAGTTTATTATTGGCAACACCAAGACTGCAACTCTTCGATGCACTGAGAGAGCCTGAACAAACAGCAGGCAGCATCGCCAGGACGTGTAGGATCAAACTTACTGAGTAACTGAACATCATCAGCATTTAGATGATACTTAATCCATGTTTGCGGGGAATAATTTAAGTTATATATATGTATCAGGAAGTATCAGGATTGAAAACACAAGCAATTATTATTTCATTAAACTTAGATTTGAACATAACTTACTTTGACACTGCAAAATATCCTTTACTTATCACAGTATTGGAGAAATAATGCATTTCTTATATCAATGCACAAACATAAAACAACTGAGTTTTATTTGGCCATCAAAATGTGTTCAAAACTGGAGTAAGAGATCAGTGCAAAGCAGATTTGAAAATCTAGCCCAACCAAATTGCAAACCATGGCTAAGTCTATATTCTTAACTAATGCATCAGTTTCAGTAAGCCGATTCCGTGCAGTAACTTTGTACCATTACAATATGTTTGAGTTATGGCAACAAAGGCCTTCTTGTCTCCGTAGGGCAGGGGATTAACCCCATACCGATTGCCACATCGAATATGAAGAGGTCTCATAATTTGAAATCTACTTATAGTACCTTATACAGAGATACCTTTTACGGCCTGATAATTTTATTTAATCAATCTTAGAATTACTTGTCATAACCCGGGAGGAGTGCAGACATAACACATCTCTACAAAAGGTTTGAGTAAAATTATGTTGAGAGCCTGACAGGGGCCACTGAAACGTGATTCTTTAAGTGCTGCAAATGGTGCATTAACCCTCGTCTTACCAAGCCTTTTTTGTAAACACGGTTTTACCAAGAGAATTTTTTATAAAGCACCCGATGATTATGATTGTGATTACCAGTGGATTAGCTATGTCCCCTCTTTCCATTGATACCAAAATAAGTACTAAATACCTAGTATTGCGTCACAATACGTCATCCAGTCCGAGAGTCGGCCCCAAATTGGAAATTTTTCACTGGAAAAAGGATGCTGACATTACTGCCAGCATTTACCAAATTTGAAAAGCATGCTGTCACCAGCCACAGACATGTGCTATCCCGGCTAATCCATCTTTCAATTGCCAGATCAATATCTTACTACAAGCTTAAAGTACAATGCATGAATCCTGGTCTCAATGCTTTTGAATTGTGTCAACAAAAACAGGCTAGATTACTGGAAATTCTGTATGTCAGGGATGTCAACACCATGGTTTTCTGTTCCAGGAAATAGAAATCGCCACGAACTGCCACATTCCTTCCCATCTGGACTTTCCTGTTTTTTACTGTGCTTACAGAATGTAAACGATCCAAATTGTTTTCAAAACTTGTGGAAGTGATTTCAGTAAGGGTCCTTTTCATTATCTGTTGAATATTTTGTTGATGCAATGATGTCGCTTTAAGGTTAGACTATAACGTGTATACTTTTCAACAGGATTGGATCCCGGTATTACTATTGCAGGAAGGCCATTTCCGAGCCGTTTGAATTACTATAGGGATCTCCGATATTATTATCCTAATGACAAAGTACTTCTTTTTCGATACATATATCCCGACCTTTCCCATTCCATGTATAGTGTTACTAACCGTACCAATGCAAAACTGTGCAAAAATTCTCCAAATTTTTCTGGAAAACTTGCGGGTGCTCTTCAAAAAAATTGCCATTTTTTCTGGGGTGAATAAACAATCAGAGAGGGCCAAATCTGGCCAAGAGACTATCCTATATTTCGTGGACGTCGTCACATGGTTCAACCTCGTCCTTACCGAGTCTGTTTTTGTAACCGGGAATTTGTTAAAGCGGCCCAGCTTATGATTTTTGATACCAATGGATAGCTATGGTTCATCTCTTTCATTGATACCCCAAAATAAGTACCAACCATACACTATTATGGGAGTACAATGACGTCATCAAAGTCGCGAGTCGGCAAAAATTGCATTTTCGACCGGGACAATAGGCGGAAAAATCCAATTTTGCGCTACAAATCGCAGGGAATATCGGATTTTCATGCGGGTTTTCAGCTCTAAATCGATGGCATTTGTTGTTTTAGAGGCATACTGTGCATAATATTTCAAAAATGCACCATAAAAATATCCTTGGGGGCAACCCACCCCCCCCCCCCTACCCTCGACTTTGACGGAATACCCTAACCCCCGGTGAAGGTGCTACCTTCACATTTTTTTTTCGTCCTAAAAGGACGGGGAGAAAGAATGAAAGAACGATTACATAGAAGCTTTTTACGAAAGTTTTTAGCATGTTAGCGCACCGGAGCGAGTTCATGGGGGTAACCACCCCCCCCCCACCCCCCCCCCCCAGTTATTACTGACATTTTTAACATGTTTATCACAGAAAATATTTAATGTAAAAAACCGAAGGACCTGGCGAGTCAGCTGCACGGTAAGGGGCTATTTTAATCTGAAGCGCAAACCCTAGGCCTATAATGCTTGTTGAAGTGGTTCATTCCGTAAATCACCATGTGGACCCAGATTTGTTTCCGCGCGCCAGTTTAACGCTAAAATTACATATTTTTTGCACCAAAATTTATTGATGATTGCCTAAATATCAGTTTTGCGCATATTTCTGTTTAAAAAAATCAATCGGCCATGGCGTGTTTTTATGCTAATTAGCACAAAATAAGCATTTTGGTGCGCTCAATCAAAACTTGTTGCCCTTATATTAACACTTAAGTGTACCCAACATTGATTTTTGCGATTTCTCGGTTACGCTACAAATTTTTCAAGGTGGTTGTTTTTTTTTTTGCTAATTGTCGGATTTTTGAATACACTTTCTCCGATACAAAATAAATCAATAAATAAATAATCCGCCCACTGCTTCATTAGAATAATTAGGTTGGTCCCCTAAGAACCCCCCTCCCCCCTTGGGCACTAACTGGAAGTTAAAAATCAATATATTTTCCCAATTAAAAAAATTAAAGTAATTAATCTTGGGATTTATTTGCTTAGATAAGCTTAGATATATCTCTTAGGAGGCAATTAATTAATAATTAGAGATACTTGAGATCAAAATAACCTTTTATATGCTTGAGAGCATCAATTTTCCATTTTTTTCATGACCGTGCTCTAACTGTGTAAGTCTGTTGGGAGCCTAAGTGAAGTGGGAAGTTTCTTCTGAGAAAAATACAAATGGTATAATTTGGCAATATTTTGCAATAATTATTTTATTTTTTTATTCCAGAGATATATATCTTACTTTTGTTGGTTCAAAACCTTAATATTGGATGCTGACCATTCTAATGTAAGAAATATGATATACCATACATTACGTTATGGTCGGTCTATCATCACTTCGTCCAATATCATTTTCGTCTAAAAACCACTTGATCTATAACACACAATTTTGTCTAAACTCGATGGTCTAATTGCCCATAGGCTAATAAACACTTGGCTAATTGCCACTCTTGATCAATAGCGCAGTATGTCCAATTGCCAGTTTTTTTCCCCCCCCCCCTCCCCCTACCAACCATTCGCCTAATATCCACCAGGTCTAATTTTCCACTTCGTCTAATATCATTTGGTCTAATACCCTTTGTCCCTAAAACCATTGTTAATACCATTTATTCTAAACTCATTTTGGTCTAAACCTGTTTTTGTCTAATGATCAATTGGGTCTATAACCAATTTGTCTAAACCTATTTTGTCTAAATCCATTTCGGGCCTACTAATCATTTGGTCTAATATACGAGGCGGACTGTGTAGTCAAAAAAATTACTTGACTCGGCCATGCATGAGGCATATAAAAAATCATAGGACCTATGAAATATACAATGAACAAGCAAAGCACAAACAACGACAAATCAACATTTTGATCACCACATTCCCAATCTTAAGTGATTATATTTGTATGAATCGATCAACACATATATAATAAATATCCCTAAATAAAACGTACCAGAAGATTTTTTGATGGCCTTGGAGTATTTCTTGCGAAAAAAAAATCCAGATTTATTCCGACAAATGTATACACAACTGATAGCAATCTGGAAGGCTACCTACATGATTTTTTATTTCCCTGTGGTAATATTACAAGCGCCGCATGCAATAATACCGAAGAGAGACAGCGAAAATTATCACGTGACTTCACAAGTTTGACACAGCCCTATCTTTGTTAACTTGAGCACACAAAGGTAGGGAGAAGTCGTTTTGAATTTTAATTGCCAAAAAAATACGCTTTTTAAAACCTCAGCGATTTGAGAAAAATGCAAAAAGAGGGGTTTGTTTAGATATCAGTTTGTGTTAACGAAGGTTTTAGTGCCTAAACACTCACACTCCATGAAAACGTGGACATTTTAAAAGGGGTCGCGTAATATTGATAGTTTTATCGCCAGTCGCCCTGTAACACGATCTCTCAGTGTGACACCCATAATGCGCGGTTCAGCAAACTAGACGTACTTTGCAATATACCGAGTAGCGCTACTTTGTATGAAAGAGTTTCATAATTTACTTTATAAACTATATTTCTCAAGATCCACGGCTCATTTATAAAAAGTAGGCACAAAGGATGCCATTTGCTAAATTATATTTTTAAGGGAAAAACGTTAATAAAAGCTGTTGTTTTAATTTCAATGGTGAAAGGAAACGCGATTAGGATTTAATACAGGCCAGAACTTGATAACCACCGATCATCTTTCAATGGGTGTGAAAGACTAAAACATGGCTTGTGGCAAAAACGATAGCGTAATAAAGTAAATTGGCGGCTTCGTTAAATCGTTCTAGCTTCGAACAAAACAAAAAGTTTAAAAAGCATGAAACTGGGCTTTTCGCAAGGAAACTCCAATCATACCAATCAATCCCTTTAATACTTTTCTTAGACATCGTTAAAAGTTCACCAAAAACCCAAAGGCTTGAGCCTCCTATTATACCTATATTGAGTTGAGGGTTCAGCTTCGGCAAACCCAACCCCCTCCCTCTAACTTTTAAGTTACCACGGCCTACCTTCGAAAAGAATTGAAATTGCTTCGATCAGGCTTTTAAATACTTTTTACCACACAAAATCGTTTTTGTTTATTTCCTAGTTATCTTTGTTCTTTCCTTCTTATTTTCTCTTTCTTCTATTTTACTGACCGGCCCACAGGCTCAATTCCAAGCGGCCCATGTGGACAATTCCACAGCAGGGGGGTTCCATAGTACCCACATTGATTTTTTTTGCGATTTCTCGGTACCAATCAATTTTTCAAGGGTTTTTTGCAATGTCCGATTTATGAATACGCTTCTCTGATACAAAAAAAAAAAAATTAAATCCGCCACGGCTTCATTTTAGAATAATAGAACCCCCCTTGGCACTAAACGGAAGTGAAAAAATCAAGAGTATTTTACTAAATTAAAAAATTAAAGTAATTAAATCATGGCGATGTTTTGCTGAGATATATACCTTAGGAGGTAATTAAGTAATAATTAATAAATACGTAAATCATAATAACCTTTTATAGCTGATAGAATTCAATTGAATTTTGTCCAGGCCGTGTGCTCTTAACCGTTAAGTCTATGGGAAAAAGGCGATTTTTGAAGTAGTTTCTGAGAAAAAATAAAGATGGTATAAAAATATTGGATCTATGTGGCAATGATATTTTTAATTGGTATCAGAGGAGATAAATGAAGTATTTGGTTCAAAACCTATATTGGAGTTCTGAGGTTTGGAAAATGCGAACCCTCCGTTTCGAAGAGTGCTTTCAATGGGCAATAGGTATAGGTCAAAGTCGGCTTTTTTTTTTTCCAATTTTTATTGTGGGGTATGTGGTTTGACGGGACGCCCATTTATTTGTGTTAGTGTCATGATACAAACTCCCACGGGAACGTGGTTATCTGGGTTGGGTCCCTTGGAACCCCCCCCCCCCCGCACTAACGGAAGTTTTTAGCTTGGGCACTTAAGGTGTTAAATAGGCATAGTTTTTTATGTGTTCACATATATTTGGAAGGTAAGCATCATGAACGGCGGTGAAACAACTTTTAAGTTTTTTGTTAGGTCTTCAAAGCACCCTTCAGAGAAAGAAATTAAAAAAAAAAAAAAAAGAAAGTATTTTTATTTGGCACAAAAATATTTTAGAAATTTTAGCAACCAAGTGTATCAATGCCTTCCACACTTGCTTAACCTTTCAAAATATGCGAACAGAAAATTCCTATAGGCCTATTACATTTATATTAGAAGGTTCTTCATAGAACTTTTTAAAGTTCTTATAGAACCATAGAGCTGCTTAGGTTGAAAAATACAGGACAAAAAGGGTGCTATGTTGAACCTTTATTAAATCCTTCCAAAAGGCACATATTGAGATCGAGTTATGGCCGAATGAACAATTTTATACCACTTTTTCATTTATCCACGGATTGTTACTGTTTTATTAGCCAATACACATTCTCCAAGAGACATCTTTTGATGGTTGCTGTTGGTTTTGGCGACAAAGGTTTATTAGTTTGAATTGAAAAGGTTAGTTTCATTTAGCAAATTAATGAGGTTGGAGAATTGCATTGTCTGAAGACGAACAAATGACAACAATCCGTGGATATATGAAAAAAGTGGTACAAATTTTCAATCGCCAAAACTCTGGTCATAGGGCCCTATGTGTCCTTTTGGAAAATTTTTTCGGTTTGGTCGGACAAAATGCACTTTTGCGTGGTTTACCCTTCTCTCTTCGTGAAAATAGAGGGCGCTTCGCTTTGAGGGTTCTCTTTTTATTTTATTTCAGACACCCGGTGTAGAAGTAATGTAGAAGTAATTTTATAGTCCGGCGAACTCATAGCCAGGGAAAACAATGGGAACAAATAGGGCAATCGATTCACTTCAATGGTATCTTCACGAAACATTAGTTTCAGCTTTATTCCATTATCGTATTTTGTTGATCTATTAGAGGCAAAATTTCAATTTGGAGCTCGTCGCAGACTAAATCTGGGATTTCTTGTCCGCCACCGCTATGGCCATTGAAGCAAAATGCACTGTCGCCCTCTATTTATGATAAATTTGGTGCGTGTTTTTGATTGTGTATGTAATGTAAACAATATTTTATACCAATAAAAATAAACACAAGCATTAGATGTTTTTCTTGTTTTTCAAGTCCATAGTTATCTGATTAGCATTTAGTAAAGTAAAAAGAACGAATCCCCTTAACATATTTGGAAGGCTTCTGATTGTTTCACAAGTGTGTTTTCCGATAGATCTAGAAATGCTGCGCCATAGCGACCGAACATATCTCAAAAATTTTGATGTATGGTTTTGTTTGATTTGCACAGATTTTACAATGTATATAGTTCTGAGGGGAAAAGGTGATTTATCAAAGTTAACACAGTGTCAGAATATTGGTAAGGGTGTGCAGTGTGTAGCGGTTGAAAGAACCTACCGGCGGCAGGGGGGGGTATAGACGAGGGATGGACAGGCAGTCCCATTTTCCAATACCAAACTGCGAGTTTCCTGCGGTTTCAAAACCTTCTGGAAGGCTTGCACGGGAGGTCCTGCACAAATAACAACAGACAACATCTACACATTTGGGGCAGGCAGTGTACTTGACAAACCTGTTGAGATAGAGGATTAAGGGCCACACCCGGCAACACCGGGGTGGTTTAGATGGTTGGGAAGGCAGTAGAGGTGTTCCAATAATTGTAATTATGGCATCGTCTTTAAACTGGTTTTTTTGTTGAAACATAAGACCAAAAGCTTAATGAAACTTAGAAAGAGGTCTGCTCGGGTTTTCCGCTACGAATACGATAGCCCCTACTATCTCCCTACAAAGACTGAGAGACAGTCAGGTAAAAAAAAAACGGGATCCACAGCCCACCATATGTGCCACAAGTCAAGGTTTGGTTTTTATACTTACAAGTCTTCGATGACACGCAATCCGTGCTGTGCATATGAAAACTTGATGTCTTAGCATCCTACAGCTCGCTTTTAAAAATACAAAACGGTGCCACAGCTACTGCTTACAATCCGTGACTGTTGGGCCCATAAAAGGGCACAACAGTGACCAAAAAATTGACAAGCTAACCACCAGTCGTTTCCCACTGCCATGACTTCCGGGTGTATGTTCGTAATTTATTGGTATCAGCGAACATAAGCGTGCTCATGCGTATTCTAAAGAAACTAACCCAGGAACAATCCGGGCGACTCACGATCTAGTGGTGGACTGCTTATTTTTAAATCTTTACGTTGGGATATTTTTAACGGTAAGAAATAACCGTTTCAAAATCATCAGATTTTAACCATAAATGAAAATTCACGCGAGGAAACAACGTGCGTATAAATCATACAAATAATTAGGAATACATCAAGCCTCCAAAGGTAAAGATTTTCAATAAATACTTGTATTGTACTGATTCTGGAATTTGCTTATTCCGCATCGGATCGCTGCGCACCCATCACGGTTTTCAAATAGAGTAAGACACGTAGCGTGTTAGGAGGTAGTAAGGCCAACTAAGGTTGCACACGCTACTGAACGAGCTAAATGGACACTTCTGAGGCGCCCCACACACAAAAATGTGAATCAGCAAGCTGAATTATTTGTGATTTATATTAAGTATAGACCTAGCTAGGCTCCCTTAGCTTAACAAAGTTTGCGGTGTGAGGATTCCTCCATGTATGTGCTGGACATGCATTAAACAGCTAAAGGTTGACAGAATTTTGTCAACTAGCAAATAGGAAAATTTGAAGTATCTGCCATTGCAACAAAGAGCAACATGTGATATTCATATGGCCTGTTCAACGTAATTGCCAACCTGTTTGAATTTTCACTTAAAACCTATAGGATTTTTACAGGGAAAGGGATACAGAGTCACTTTTTGTGTTTTTTCTTAGACCTCACTTAGACCTACCTCCCATACCTAAAACCACTTATTGAGTTGCTTGTATTTCAGGAGACGCCCCACCCAAAATGGTCAAATTGACTGATATGGCGTCAACCAAAAATAATCCCTTTTGTTTTCAGCTGCCAATTAGCTAGGTAGAACCTGTCAAATTTTTTTTTGAGTTCTTTTAGGCAAACTAGTGACACTTTATTACCAGTGTTAAAATAAGGGTTGTAGCAGAGTGCTCAAAAACTTATATGGAGGCAATCAAGAATTGAGTGTGGGACGTGACAGTTTCGTTCACATTGAATACCATTTTATTCAATACAACTGCACCTACTGTGGGGAATCTGTGGCCATTTTTATTGGATCATTACCAAGACAATCCCTCATGATAATGCCACACAAAAGTATATGACTGGGTCCTTGACTTAATTCAGATATGGTTATTTGAAATCTGGTCCGCAATTCGTTCACACTTTTGTCACGTCCAACACTTTTTGCAGAAGCCATGTTATCTTTATGAAGTAAGTCTATGTGGTTGTGACTTTCTCTGAGAGCACGTTTCCACGTACTAGAAATTGTACTAAAAGTTTTGAAACCACTGTAAAATGGCTTGGCTCTATCAACCATTAATTTCCGTTCACACCCGTCGACACGCAAACATTTGGTCACGTCCAAACAATCAAGTTGCATATCTCAAAACGAGGAGGTCTGCCACTTTAAATTATTAGGGATGTTTCTAGTTGTTCATGGGTTTGTGAACTACCAACGTACTTTGAGGTGCGATCAGTTTTGGTAAATTTTCAAAAATGTCCCCGTTCCACATTTTTTCAATTTGTACGTCCAAACGCCAAGCTTCAATCATGCAACCATGCAAATCTAACAGCTTTGGAATATGAAGGGATGAGGATGAAACAAAGCATTCACTAGGCGAAATTAGTAAGTCTTGTTTCATCTTTATGGAAGCTTAAAATAAGTTTTGATTTTAATAATGTCAGTAAGAGAAGATTTTAAGTCAAAATTCCGGTCACATATCCGTCCAACAATTTGGACATAAAGTTAATTATCTGCCTAAATCAATGGGTTGAAATTTGCTTGCATTCAGTACAAATGTTCTCCAGGCTAGAACTAATCAATTCATGACAAAAATCACTCTGCTCTGTTACTTTTTTGATTTTATAAAAAATTAAAGTTGTGATTTTAAAAACTGGGCATATTAAAACTGAGGAAATAGAAGCAAAAAAAATGTAAGAAATTGTCCAAATTCACGCGTCAATGTTCATATTTCAGCTGGTATTGCCTGAAGGGATACTTTCATCTATGATGAGACAAGTCTAATTTTCCTTTTGGCAATTAATCAAATTTCCATTAAGAACTATTGCATTTTTTACAAAAAATGGTGTTTCGGTACCGACCCGGGTTGTCTCCCCATAGGGCTACAACTTGGGTTGCGGATAATATGGTAGGCCAGCGACCAAATTTATGTACATTCCAGAAGCATATGCATGTTGTAGCGGTTTGGTCACACATATGCCCAATTGAGGCAAGATCATAGGGATTAATGTTAAGCACTTTGGGATTTATATCAATGCGATCACTAGTTTGACGGGAAAATCGGCAAATTTTCGTGGCTTCATCCAGGATTCTATCGCAGCAGCGGCCATGTGGTTACATCTCTCGAGGGTTAATCTGGAAAACAAACGCTCTTATGGCACTGACCTGTATAGATGTCAGGTCATATGGTATCGGCTGCGACAGGCCGCCGATCCCATGTGCAATTTTCCACGTTCGTTCAACATGCTCAGTTTTGAGCTTTAGGTGATTGCGAGATATTTGCAGACTACAAGAAGGGACGTCAGCATATGAATCGGTCACCAAGGCAACTCACTGTGCTAAGTCAAGGACATCACAGCTTTAGCAGGGGGTTTTTTTTTTTTTCTAGCTTAGAGGAAATCATTCTGTACACGAGCGCAGTGATTTTATCAGTAAAAGAGTTAAAGATTCAGTTATTGAGTGTTCGTTAGATTTAAAAGATTTAGAAAAGATGTGTAATCTAATGTTCAAATTCTGTTTGAAAAAAAAAAAATGTATTCCAATGGCGGCGCCTGCATCGCAACTTCGTGGTGCCAGCGTTGCCTGGATGTTAATTTAACTCTGCCCGCACCAATCGACATAATTCGATTTGCATATGCTCAAACAATTCAAAATGCAAATTTTGACCGCGCGTCCCGGATGGTAAACGAAATGTAGCAACCACATTGATCAAAGTGAGGACTGCAGCGTGTGGGGCCGTACCGTGAGTAAGATTAATTGCATTTTCGCGTGTTACCCTAACAATTCGACATAGTTACTATTCTAGATTTGCTACTTTGGCTTTACTACTGTCGATGGAGACGTTAGGAAACTGTAAGTACTTTCTAAAAAGGAAATTTGGAAGAGAGCACATAAGTTGGTCCATTGTTACGTTCAGTAATATCGGTTCGAAGGGTACATGTTCGACCACAAACAAATGGCTCAATTTTCAAACTCTCTGATTTTAAAAAAAAAGTAATATAAGTAAAGGAGAAAAAGAATCAGGTTGTGATTTAGATTTTTCCTTAAAGGTTAGTCTTATACACATTAGAAAACAAATAACAAAGCTTGAC
>JAMKCH010036830.1:0-45246 GCA_023653785.1 Ophioderma brevispina
GTTGTCACAAGGATTTCCATAGCCTACAAATTCCTTGTTATGCCTGTTCAGCAATGTGGAACATTGTGGGTAGTTTATCAATGAAATAGATCCTAAATATTTTAACCACAGCCAATTACACAGAGATTACAAACTTCAAACTTACAGGAAACAGGTTAAATTAACGCTTGCGTTATCTGGGCATTGTACACATAATGGTACTATAAAGCCCATTACGTGTCAGTGAACTGAGAAGTTATCTACTGTGATGGGTGGGCTGTCATCCAATCAAAAGTTTTGTTTCTAGCTGCTTAGGAAATGTAAATGAATTTCCTAGTAGGCATATACGCCAGTCTTATCTTGTGAAAGTGTTAGTATTTCATTTTGTTCAATCTATAGTCTGAGCTGGGTTATTTCTTGGTAAAAGACTAAGTGAACAAGCATTTCAGTCAACTACAGTTGTCACAAGGAGTTCCATAGTCCATATGACTGCCAGTGTTCAGCAATGTGGAACACTGTGGCTAGTTTATCATCAATCAAATAGATTCTAATATTTTAACCACAGCCCATTGCACCGAGATTACAAACTTCAAACTTACAGGAAACAGGTTTTAAATCAACGCTTAACGCTTGTGTTATCTGGGAATTGTACACATAATGGTACTCTCAAGACCATCGGTCAGATCATCCATGAACTGAGAAGTTATCTACTGTGATGGGTTGGCTGTCATCCAATCAAATGTTTTGTTTCTAGCTGCTTCGGAAATGTAAGTGAATTTCCTAGTAGGCATATACCATGTCCTTAATTCTTAAAATAATGGGAACCAGAGGACTTTGTACTGCTACATGAGACAACCACCCAACTCTGTGCATGACTGTGATATTCTGCCAATCATTTGCTTGCTGCACATATGCTAGGGTAACTTGCAATGTTGTGGCCTTTATCCACTCCGACTTTATACCATCTTCGATGGAATAATGGAAATCAGATGACTTTGTACTGCTATATGAGACAACCGCCCAACCCTGTGCATGACTGTGATATTCTGCTAATCATATTTTAGTGACCGCAACACCAGTGTCTACATAAATGGTTGCCATTCAGCAAAGAGTCCCCTAAATTATGGACTACCTCAAGGATCAATTGTTGGTCCTATGTCTTTTAACATTTACACCATTCCGATTGGGAGAATCATACGTAGGCATCGCCTCTCATACCATCTTTATGCTGATGATGTCCAACTGTACACCAGCTTCGACCCATCTTCTCAGTCCTCAATTGACCATGCACTCTCCACACTTTCCTCATGTATAGGTGACATTCAATCCTGGATGACGTGCAATATGTTATGACTTAATAAAGAGAAAACTGAGTTTTTGTTGCTGCTTCATCGCATGTTAAGAGTCGGATGCTTTTTGTAAGGCTCCAAATTGTAAATGAAACAATCGAACCATCAGAGACAGTCCGTAACCTTGGCATTATCTTAGACACCAGAATGACCATGCACAACCAGATTTCATCTCTCTCACGCAGGGTGTCTTTTCACCTCCGCAACATCTCCCGAATCAGACGATTTCTGGACTTTGAATCTTGTAATAACATAATCCGCTCGCTAATCCTATCCAGGCTTGATTATGGCAACGTTCTTCTTATGGATGCTAACGCATAGGCGTGCCCAAGAAATTTTATTGAGGGGGGCTGGACTAAAGATGTTCGAACCATGAGAGCGAAGCGAGCGGATGGAGCGGAGCGACGAACGTGTGGGTTCCAGGGGCCCGCCTTAGGGCCCCTGGTGGGGTCCAGGGGCAACGCCCCGGCGGGGGTCCAGGGGGCAGAGCCCCCTGACGCTCCTGAGGTTTTAGGGTTTTCAAGACCTGAAAACGCATTTCCTTGCGTAATTCTTCCGAAACTTTTTGATCCGCATTTGCATGAAAAAAATCAAATAAATGTACCATGTTCCTCTTCTTTTTCTTCTTCTTTTCTCCTTCTCTTTTCCTCTTCTTTCGTTCTCCCTTCCTCTTTCTTCCTTCCTCTTTTTTCTTGAGAACTTTGAGGGGGGCTTTAGCCCCCAACCCGGGTACGCCAGTGTAACGCTACCGACATCGCACGCCTCCAAACATTGCAGAATTGGGCAGCCAAACTCATTTTCCGTGCAAATAAAAAGGATCATGCCTCTCCGCTATTACAGCAGCTCCACTGGTTGCCGATACAGGACAGAATCATGTTCAAAGTCATGCTTTATGTTTTTAAATGCCTTGCTGGCATCGGACCAGCGTACTTATCATCTTGCCTGGAATTGTACAGTCCTATTCGTGAGGGCCTTCGATCTGCCTTAGATAGCACGCGATTGAATGTGCCAATCATCCGAAGCTGGACATTAAAATCTGCTGCCGACAAGACATTTACATACAATGCGCCAAAAGTCTGGAACAATCTCCCATCTTCTGTGCGTAGTGCTCAAACAGTGTCTGTTTTCAAAAAGGGACTCAAATCTCATCTGTTTCCACAAATGTAATGCTTGCCTCTGTATTTTCTCATTGTTGGTCAATTGTATTTTGTTTCTAGTTAAGCATTTTTTATGTGTTTTCGCGCTGTGATCTTTGGAAATGGCGCGTTACAAAAGCCATGTATGTTGTACGGAGGCGAAGATCGAATACAAATTAGATCTTACACGGTAATATAAGGCACAAGTATGTTGGAAAGTTAATCGTGCCGATTATCATTTAAGAATTCTTTGATTTTATCTACATATACAGCAAATATTTAAAAAGATATTCCTAAATGCCAAATCACGAGTCCATCGGGTCCGTAGAACAGGATTTTATATTTTCGTCGTCTATACCAGTACGTTTAATGTATTATCACACAGAGATACACTTACCTTCACAATATAGATTAGAAGACGTGCAAGCAGGTATACAGACAGGCGGGTAGTCGGGTAGATGGGCAGACGGAGAGACAGACAGACAGATAGACAAATCAGCGAGAGTTTGTGTGTTTTTAAATAGTTACACAAGTATAGTTTAGTTAGCACAGGATGACAAACAGATACACTTTTTAAACTGTCAAGAGCTGAACTAATGATCACATTCGTACCTTTGTTTGAACAGTTTCAAAGGAGAAAGCAAATCTACAACATAAGGTGACCATGGGGAATCTGCATAACAAGTTCGCTTGGCTGGATTGGCAAACAAATGCATTTCCTGGACAGGGTAAGTCGCGTGTATTAGTTTAATGTTCATGTCCCGGCCGTTTAAGTTCATTTTCAGGAATTTCTTTTTCGTATAAAACGTTCACATATTAATGTAACCCATATGTAAAACACATTTTTATCTATTTACCTACTTATTTACTTACCTGTTTACCTACTTACTACGTATAATAATAATACTCGCCGTCAAAATACTTCTGTAACAGACGGCGTGACGCAGCACTTGTCACATATTAACGGATATGATAAACGGACATCAACGAATGAATAAAATTTCTATCCGTTGGCAAGAGCCAGAATCCGTCAAAGAAATGGGTCAATGAATGAATTACTAACATACATGGAACGAAGGGAACATACGATGAACGAACGACTGGCGGAGAGGAATGAGTAGTAAAGTTCAGTTTGCCGATCGCCACCTTACAATACCGAATGAGAACCGGATGTATACCGTACCAAACGAACACATGAGTAACGCACAAAACATACAGTCAACGTAGGTCAAACGTCGCAGAGAGCGTTAAAGGTCACTGATCTCTACACAGTGTTAAAGGTCCGTACCTGACATCAGTCGCATTATCTTGTCTATTGGATCACAGGTCGGCCGTTGGTCCGACTAGTACTGATGAGGAATGCCAAGGGCCTGGCTTTTTGCATATCTTGGTGGTTCGTTCACCGCCCGTTCACTATCCGTTGCTTTCGGCAGTGATAGGCCTACGTTAGACATTCGTTAGGTGGACTGTAGGAATCTTATCTATGCGTTTTGGTCCGTTATGTGTTCAGCATCAACCCGTTATACATAGGTCTACGTTCAATGCACTGTCCGATGTCCGACAGTGATATGTAATCCGCCCCTCCAATGACCATATAGAACATCACCGGATACCTACCCTACGTCAACGATTCAATAGTGTGCGACTAGCGGACGCATTACGTTCAATAGGCTATGCACAACCAACGCATGACAACCCTACGCGATTCTTTAAAGGAATCCGTTGTAAGTTTTGTGCATGCCCAAAACATTCCAACGTACTTGTCGTATATTAACGATCACAACCGTACGAATTTGACTAACCTAAAACGATCACAAAATGAACATCACCCTATCGCCATAAAAGGCGTTCGTTAGGCGCGATACGTTGATGTGTGACTGTCAAAACCCCCGCTATTGTCATGCATGGTCGTCAGCCACTCGGGGTTTTAGCAAAATCAATTCCCAGACTTGTTTGCACAAAGAAGTATTTTGACGGCGACTGGCCTCTCATAGCGTTTCAGTCGCGTGTAAAGCCGTTTATTCTCTTATATTTTGTATATATATTTCATAAGGGGTGTAAAATATATCTCATATATTGTATTACTTCATAAATGGGATGTAAAATAGACTAACAATTCGTGTATTTTATTATAACCAGTGAGTTTTTTGTATATGTTATATTACCGTATTTCATGGTAACCGGAGATGTGTTCGTTGACCTATCAGCAGCCTATGACACTGTTAATCACAGATGCCTACTCCATTAGATTCTGAAAATCAACAAGGACATCCGCTTATCAAAGGATTGCTGGCAAACAGGGTGTTCTTTGTTCAGCTAGGAGCGAAGAAGAGCCGATGGCGTAGGCTCAAGAATGGACTACCACAAGGGAGCGTGCTTGCACCATGTTCAACATTTATACCAGCGACCAACCTAGGAGTGCAGGAACCTGTCGTTTTATTTATGCAGGCGATCTTGGAATTAGCCCACAAGATGTAGACTTCACAGTTATTGAAGAGAGACTCTCCAAAGCTTTGGATGAACTCACTCCTTATTATGAGGAAAACCACCTACGTGCAAATCCATCCAAGACACGGGTGTGTGCTTTCCGTCTACGCAACCGTGAAGCCAAACGTCAGCTTAAAGTTACTTGGTCTGGAACACCCCTGGAGCACTGTGATAACACTGTCTACCTAGGAGTTACCTTGGACCGCACTCTCTCTCTCTCTCTTGTAAGACCCACATCGAGAAGACGAAGAGTAAAGTATGTTCACGCAATAACATCTTGAACCAACTCACTGGCACAGGATGGGGTGCTCGCCTACATACCCTAAGATCGACGGCACTTGCCCTCTGCTACTCATGTGCAGAGTATGCTTGCCCTGTATGGGCAATATCAACACATGCTAAGAAGCTTGATTCAGCGTTAAATGCCTCCTGCCGGCTTATCACCCTATTTCTGGACAGATACCTGTTGCCAACCGCCTTAAATCCAGAGGGAAAGTTTCTTAAGCAAAGTCCAACCTCTTGAAACAGTCTCTAAGGAGCTTAAGAGAGTCGCCTTGTAGAAAGAAAGTATTGCCATCAACCAAGTAAGATCTATTGGTATTGAACCTGGTGAGCATCTCCCACCCGGTGCTGACTGCTCATGGGCTGAATGGCGATGCCTCAACAGATTGAGAACCAGAATAGGACGATTTAAGGTTTCCTTGCAGAAGTGGGGCTACCTGGAAGCAGATCAGGACACTACCTGTGATTGTGGAACAGCACCACCGACAAAAGAACATCTCTTGGTCTGCCCACTGCTGATCAACAATGCACAAACAAGGACCTTGCGGAATTCAGTGAAGCAGCCAGACGTTGTACCCATCTCTGGCTGGATCATATTTGAGAACCACTGTGTTTGGACACGATAAGAAGAACCGTATTTCATATGTATGTAAACTAGACGAACAATTCGTGTATTTTATAGTTTTGTTATATAAAGCCTCTCCTAGTACTTATCCAAGGATATTATTTTTAATGGTGAATCGGATCATATTAAGGCACGTAAGAAAACAAGGACCAAAAGAGACGCGTTTGTATGTGCACGTCTCCAAAACACACTTTTGGTACATAACTATTCCTTTAACAAAAATTATATCAGAATATACAGGAATATATTTTAAATAATTTCGTGATTCCAGCACCTTCTGTTCTGTGCATTGTTCACTAGATATCCTTGAGAAAACCTTATTCACAAAATTTGAGTTGATGCCGATCTTGCGGTTTTGTGTTATGAACAAAGCTAGTTTCCCATGGTCCCATAGGCCACCCTGCTGTAATTTCTGTCCGTTTACGGACAGGAAATACAAAATTGCGAATTTCTTACATACGATCGAATTTTCAGGAAAGATTAGGTACACGTGGATTACTTAAAAGCTAACGGTTCAGATGATATAAAAATCTCAACTTTTTTGAGGTAAGTCGGGGGGACGGGGTTATGGATCACGAAATGCCCCGATAACTAAGCTGTCCCTATTTGGTTTTAACCGTGTAGTTCCTGCAACGAGCAACGTGTCAATCGAACAAGATGATTTGACGAAAATAGCTGAAGAGTTAGGTGTGGAATGGGAACACGTTGCAACTAAACTGAATATCTCAAGAGCTAAAATCGAGCGATACAAACTTGACCACCCTGGTCGTGTGTTCGATGCTATGTGTGCTATGCTTGTGGACTGGAAGCGGAACCTACCAGGGAACGTTGACTATCGCCATAGGCTTGGTGTAGCTCTCAAGGAAATTGGGCGAATAGATCTGGCAGAAAAGGTTCGCGGATTAGGTAAGAAGAAATTACTTATATATATTAATTCAGTTACTTGGTTGCAGTGCAGTGTGTGTGGTGTGTAGTCCCGTAGGATTTTGTTGCTGTTTGGGTTTCAATAGGGCCTAGGCTATCAGAAAATAATGGGGTTCAAATTTTCAGACTACTTCCCCATTCCTCAAGGGGGTAAATGTTAGTACAGGGAAAAATTGAAATCGAGTCAAGATGTGTTTTAATGTACACTAACGTGTTCGTCTTTTTATAAGGATTAGAAAAGTGTATATTTGCCTAGGTTCCAACCTTTAGTTAAAGCGGTATAGCCCCATAATGGTTCAGGGTCATCCTGGGGTATATGCTATGATGTTGTTGAAAACTGGTGTCAAATGATTCCTCTTGTCATTCTGAAGCAGAAAATGCATTGTAATTGATTTCATGATTGCACCATTCGCAACATCTAGGGAAATTCTTGGTGACCCCCATAGACCATGTAGACCCCTTGATACATTTTGCCAGGTAATTATCTAACCAAATGGCACACACTGTAAAATATTACATTTTTTGGATCCTATGAGACAATTGAGACAATACTAACAACTTTTCACCATTTTTAACAAAATCTGATCATCGGTTTAATTTTCCCCCAGGATGATCTTGAACCATTATAGGGCTATACGCTCAAAGGTTGGAAACTAGGCAAATAATAATACTTTTTTCTTATCTTTACAAGGAGACATACACGTTAGTGTACATTAAATTTTACTCGATTTGAAATGTTCCCCTGTACTAACATTTACCCCCTTGAAGAAAGGGGAGCAGTCTGAAAATTTGAACCCCATCATTTTCTGACAGTCTGATCCCCACTGAATGCAAAACAATAAGAAAATCGGTTTTAGCACATATTCATTGACATACCATACCACACTATTGTGTTCTTAAGTCATCAAGGATCAAGTTTGCACTCTTGAGGTATCTTAACTCTTTCAACCCTGGTATTATCTGCATATGTTACAACACATGAATCAGTGCGCTTTGAGTTGGCTTCTCAAATGACCGCAGGTTATTAAACCAGGTCATAAAACCACTGACCTAAAACTAGGCCTGCTTTACTCATTTCAATGCATTTTCATTATGATTCCGGATATAATCATAATAATAATTAAAGTTATATAATTGTGCCAATTCAGATAGCTGAAGCTTTTCTTTTGCAGGAAAAACATCACCTTATAAAGTGACAGTAACGAGTGAGTCAACTCTACACTTTTGTTGTGTCGTAAATGTAGCAATTATATGGTATTTTTTTTCAAAAGACCAATAAAATCATTCAGATATTTATCATACAAAATGAGTTATGTGCATTTATGCACAAGACAAACAAAATAGTGTCACCTTAGCTTTCTAATTCTTCTTATCGTGTCCAAACACTGTGATTCCCAAACATGACCCAGCCAGAGATGAGCACAACATCCGGCTGCCCCACCGAACCCCGCAAGGTCCCCGCTTGTGCACCGCTGTTCCAGCAATGGGCAGACCAAGAGATGCTCCACCGTCTGCGGTGCTGTTCCACAACCACATGCAGTGTCCCGACCTGCCTCCAGGCAGCCCCACCCCCGCAAGGAAACTTTCTAATATCCCTCCTAATCAAGTCTCAATACGTATTTGTGGTACGATCACTATACAGGCACAGTGGCGTAACGGCTAGTGGCGGTAAGTACCCCAGTATCTAGACCTGTAAAATCAAAGTTATGCATTCTTATGACCATATTCAGAATAAGTATAAAATATCCATTAACATGAGTACAAACAAGCCCAATTTTAGGTCATGCTTTTCAGATGGCTTCCCTAAATGACCGCAGGTATTTTGAAAAGCCATCACAAAATCTACTGACTCATGTGTTATAACATATCCAGAATCTACTAGAGTTGAAAAAGTTAACATAAGATTTAGACATTTTTCTCGTTATGGAGCTTAATAGACGACCGGCCATTAAGGCAAAAAGTGCTCAGAAAAAGTTTTGACGGCGTAACTTGTTACAAACATCCAACCATGTGGATTCGCATCATCATGGGACATACAATAGCGTATGGGGTGTTGGCCATTGTAATTTTTTAATTTTTGGGTAAAAAATGGCCAAAAAGGTCAAAATAGTCCAAAAATAGGTAAATCAATCATATTGCCTTCTTTTCTCAAACTATTCATCAGAACTTGTGGGTGTACATCCCAAGGGAACACAAATGACCGGATTGAGTGTTAGCCATTCCAATTTATTTATTCTGGGGTAAAATTGGCCAAAAAAACAGCAAAATTGTCCAAATCCACAAATGAGTCATAATGCCTTCCTTTCTCAACAATCTTAATTGAAACATGTACAGTTTACCTCCCAAAGAACTAACATTAATTGAATAGAGTCGTAGCCATTTCCAAATAACACTTTGTAGGGTCAAAATGGCTAAACAAGTTCAAATTTGTCCCAAACTAATAAATTAGTCAAAACACTCTTTTCTCGTCCAACCAAGGGTTTTTCTACTACGTTCACGATCGGGGTGCCCCCCTGATTTTTTCGTAATTAAGGTCAAACATCATCTTGTTTGGTATCAGTGTGTAGCTACAAATGTTCTTTCTTCAAAAAAAGTACAAACATATCAAGTCTTAACAATATGACGTCATAGGGACGTCATAACAGAGCTTATTAACGTTATTTGTAAGCAAATCTCCAAAATCAAGGATTTTTCGGCCATTTTCGCCATTCATGCAAGCAAAATTGGCATTTATTTGGGTGCCAAAGTAACCTAGCATATACATGTTATTACTCTAAATAATAAGAAAAAAATACAAATATTGTAAGTATTTGCTTACAGTAAGCATCATACTAACAAAGTACCATTTTTGGCATTTTACATGCAGTAAAGTACAGGAAGGTGGCAAGGTGACCGCAAAGGATGAACTAACAATTACATAAAAGCCTTAGATCATATTCGTTTGCGTTTTTGTGCGACAGGGAATCATCCGTGGGGGTTGGACGAGGGTTAAAGGAAATATGTCATGATTCTGAATATTTGGAAAATTTGGTATGGATGGAAAGCTTAAGTAACGTAGATTACATATAAATCAAAATAAGTTGAAAATTGTCCACATTTGTTGAGTATTTTGCCCTTTTAATTTTCCGCCCAATAGCTTACTCGAAAACGATTCCGACAAATCCACATCGCAGGCAAATGGTGACGTCAAAGTGATGAACATCCATAATTTACGTCGTTGTGACCATCATATCGCAGTGTTGCCACTTCAATAATAATTAAAACACAACGAAATGAAACAAAATATGTCATTCTGTAACTTATTTCAAATTTTATTATTACTTCATTAATCCATCAATATTACAGTGTCAGCAATAACAATTCGAGTCAACACGATGTTTTGGTCATCACTTTGACGTCACGAGGAGAGCTAAATTGGGCGCTTTTGATCAATGAAGCCGTGGCGAAAAATCCGCCCGTTTTCTTCGTATGTCAAAAAAGCAAAAATTAAAATGCCTCTATTGTTAATTTTCATCAAATTGTATTATTTTTCGGGAATTCGTGATGTTATGTAAATATATTTTCTGAATGTAAGTCAACTGAGCTTGGATCAAAATCTGACAATTCCCTTAAATTAAGGGGAACATAATTACATCATTCATTTAAAGACAATGATTAAGTAAATAACGTGCTAGTCATTTCAATGAACAAATTTGTGGAGTCCAAAATGTACAAAAAGGAAAAAATTGTCCACATATGGTAAAGAGGCATAATGGCCTCTTTCTAAACTACTTAATATAAAACATAATATGTTTTCAAGGGAATACAATTAGGTGGATACAGTGCTAGGTATTCCAATACCCATTTTGTTAGTACCATTGGGCTAAGGATTAAAATGAACTCAAGATGGGGGGATCTCAAGTTTTATGGTTAAGTATGGTCAAAAACATCAAATTAAACTATTGATGATAAATGAATGTGATGATGCCAATTCTCATTAAGGTGTAGTCGTATCCATAAAATTGTACCATCCCTTAGGAAAATCATCAAGCAAATTAGAGGTATTGGCTATTCCAATTCCAGCTTGTAGTTTACCACAAAAGTAAATTAGCTCTCGGTGCCATATTTGTCAAAGTGTTAATTCCATTAAAGTGACAAGAGTTGGCATTTTAATGCACTTTCCTTGGTGGGGACAAGAAATAAATCCAAACGTTTTATATGTATTAGTAGGCCCTCTTTTTTTTTTAAAAACGGTTAAAAAAGTGCTAGAATACACGAATGATAAATACTAAAGAACGCATTTTGACTTTATGCATAATTAAAATGAGAAAATATCTCCAATTGTTTCGTTAAACTGCTCAATCAATATGCTAATCGCGGTTTACGTAAACAGGTTCAGTGATCATTCTGCTAAAGGCAATAACCCCAAATGGCTTGAAAACAGTCACGGTCCCAATTTTACGGCATATTAAGTTATAGTTTAAATGGTCCAAAATGTCATTTCTCCGACATGGTTGAGCAAAATAAAGGGTTCTCGTGTGTTAGGCCTATTGCATTAGTTAATGCTTAAATCCACCACTGACACTACGGGACAAGCTTGATTGATAATTTTTTAGCTGTTAATATTGATCAAACTCAGGTCCAAAATTAAAACAAGAACCCTTAGACGCTTAGACCCCTGATAGATCACTGTGTATAACGCATAATACTAAACTTTCCAAAAAAACCTTTAGCCTAGAGTAAATTCTCGTGGAATGAATTACTTAAAACCAGATATAGAGGAGAAATATCAATTGGCATATCAAAATTCAAGGTATAAAACTGATTATAACATGTATGTAGTAATTGGTGTTCATCAGAATGTGGACATAATTCCAAAGAACATTATTAGTTTGATTATTGTTTTTTATTCAATATCTAAGATCGGCTGTTCTAATGTATAGCCCTAAAATATACGTTGCAATATTAAGATGTAGTTTAAAAAATCATAAACAAGTAATTTAGCTGATTATAAATGTCAGGTAATTTGCCCATTTAAACTTAACATCCGAGATCTAGAAAAATCAACACCCTGGCCCTAACAACTATTTAATATTCAATAGAAATCTATATAAATTCACAGGGTAATAATTAAAAATATGGACAAAGTCACACGTTTTATCAATTGGTTTCCCATTTTAGTTGATTTTGATACATTTTAGGGAAATTTAAAAAACTTGTTGTCCCATTTCGACTCCGAAATCTGTGACTGGCTAGAAGTCTATTTACCATGTTTACTTAATTATATCCCACCGTGGGATGTAAACGCATGTATTCTTTTGACCTACTGTGCAAAAAGAATGTCATAGTAGGACAAAGTGATACGTTTCGTTATTTCACCCATTTTAATTGATTTTGATCAGTTTTGGATGAATTTTGTCCTATTTATTCCACTTTGAATAGTTAAATGGCTAGCACTCTTTCCGCCTGATTAAAAGGCAAAACACTTATATGACCTATTTTGAAAAGAGGGCATTATAATGGACTTGACCATTTCAACCCAAAAAATCTGTCAATTAAGCTAACAGCTTTCTGTCCACTTATTATGACACCTTTAGATGTAAGTGATTTAACCATTTTGATACAATTATGGCCTTATTTTGGTCATTTTGATCAAAAAAATATGAAAACTAGAATGACAAGCACTAAAGCTACCTATTGACGTTTCTTTGAGATGTAACGGCAAATATTTCCTTGAAAATATTTGTGAAACGAAGGTATTGGGACTGAGGTATCCATTTTTTGACAATTTGTTTTGGCCAATTTTACCCCAAAATTACGACTGATTACGTATTTTGGACAATGTTTACCTTTTTTGGCCGTTTTGACCCCAAAATTTATAAATTGGAATGGCTTCCATTATATTCACTTAACTATGACTCCTTTGAAGATATATAGACATGTTCTGATAGATTATTTGAAGAAAGGAATGCATTTCGACTGATTTACCTATTTTTGGACAATTTTGACCTTTTTTGGCCATTTTGACCCCAAAATTTATAAATTGGAATGGCTTCCATTATATTCACTTAAATATGACTCCTTTGAAGATATATAGACATGTTCTGATAGATTATTTGAAGAAAGGAATGCATTTCGACTGGTTTACCTATTTTTGGAAAATTTTGACCTTTTTGGCCATTTTTTACCCTAAAATAAAAAATGTAGAAAGGCCAACACCCCATACGTTGATGTACACCCCATGGTGGTATGAATCCACTAGGTTGGACCTTGTAACAAACAACGCCGTCAAAAATCATATTTTGGTCCTTTGGCCGGCCGTCTATAAAACGCCCACTCTTTTTCGTTGGTCTCGTGGTCTGGGGCGGCACAGGCGCTGGCTTTTCTAATCTTACCCCTCTTGGAAAATCTGCACTGTTGTGAGTAGGTTTTACCCTCTGATGCAAGATCATTAGTAACCCCTACAACATAAAAACAATGTTTATTTTTTATTTATTTTTGGGGCAGTAATATATCATCATGAAGTGTTAAGTTTACGTTTACTGATGGCTTGCTGATATTCTCATTACCCGCGTATGATATTTATATTTCAGACATCGAACCGTTTGATGTTGAAAAGTGTCGCGAAGAATTGAGGCACGCTTACCACAGATCACGTTGTAAAGTACCGCAATATCCAGGGGATGCCTCCAACAGTTTACCGGTAGATCAAATATTCATACCTTTGTTAATCTCCAGTAACGGCATGCAAAATGGCACTGTGCAGACCTATTTGAACTCCTACAATGATATTTTTAAAATGTTACCAGAAGATGTAGGGGATAAACCAACCCGTGTGCTCTTAACCGGAGAAGTAGGATGCGGAAAGTCCACCCTGATATCAAAGATGACTTCTGACTGGACAAAGCAAGCAGAAGAATCTCCATTGAAAGATGTGAAGCTACTTTTTGTCCTCGACTTCTGCAAAATGAAGCATATTAGTCTAGAGGATGCGATTGTGGAGCAGCTTTTACCAAATGACACAATGATAACATCAAAGCAGCTGAAAGATTACATCCAAGAACATCCGTTAGAGGTGCTGTTCATATTCGAAGGATATGACCAGATAGATCGACAAAATCTCGAAAAACACGTTTTGGAACTTATTGATGATGAAGTACTTCAACGTGTTTGTGTTTTGGTTACTGCGCGTCCAGAAGCTGCAAGCAACTTCGATGGAATAGGCACTTACAAACGCTTTAAGTAATGGGATTCTCAGAAAGCAAAAGTGCGAAACTTATGTGAATAGAAGGTTTCCTTGGCCACATGACAGGGAAGAACTTAAAACAGCTTAAATCAATTCTTGAGATCCCATAAGACTTGCTTACCGGAATAGCTTCACACCCGATTATGCTGTAGGTTGTGTCAGTTATAATAGAAGTATTAAGAGGCGTTAGAGATAGTACTGAACAGTCACTTTGACTGAGTTACAATGCTCTGTTGGACATGTTCAAACGCGCAAACTTTTAAGCTTATGCTTCAATCAGGCGCGTTGCATATTTTATTTGAGTGGTCCTAGGAATCAATTTGAGATCAAGAGAAAGGATGACGAGCATTGTGAAAGTTTAGGAAACTTGCTTTTCGTGGATTACGACCGCCATTTCAAAAGAACAGAGTTTGGACCTGACGAGCGTTAGAGTTCGTTCCCTCTCTGAGACAGAAGAAAAGAAAGCATTAGGATGGTGTTTATGACTAGTTCGAACCAGTTTGATTCTACATTAAGAAAGAAAGTTAAATCAGTGCATATGACACATCGGAAGAGTCTTCCAGGTCTTCAACAAACTAAAGGAGAGTCAAAGGGGTCATTTGCATTCATTCATTCCGTCTATGCAGCAGAAGTGCGGGGCTGGAGAATATTTGGCACAGCCAGACAAACGGAATCAACTGACCCTCAATTTTACTTCTTTGTGCTGTCGAGGATGTCTTTACACCAGAATCATGCGCCGATTGCTTGCAGTGCCAATGACGAAGCTGCGCGCTTAATCGTCGAAAAGGTTGGTAAGAAATTGGTGTCCCAGAAGTTCAGAAATAGAGCAAAATTTAACAGCAAGGACTTAGATATTAGAGAATCCAGGAATATCAAGGACTTTATTATCCTTTGTCTGAAGGGGCAATTATGAGAGGTAAAGCAAGAGGCAAGTTCAACCAAACCGCTTTTCAAAGCATCTAACCACAAAATCCCTTTCTTGGCATATCACTTCCACATGGGTGAGTCAGGACATACCTAGGTATTTGGACGAAACAGGACCGGTAACAAAAGATAAGTATCCCCAATTTACACTCGAAGGTATCTACTTCTCTGTCATTCCTGGACCAGAGCTAGCTAGAGTATTTCAGGAGTACAAAATGAGCTTGATGGATCAGAAGGACCCTTTCATGCAAAGAAAGAAGCAATATAGACGAAATGTGTTACCATCCCTTGGAAAGGCTTCAGAGATGGCCTCTGGCGGTTGATGATGATGAAGTGTTGAAGCTACCTGGAGCCACTTTGTGACGAGTCTACTCGAATGCAGAGGTAATCATCTGATGTTCATGGACCTATCCGAGGTTCCGCTCGAAGGAACAGATTGAAAGACTTCTTAATTGATGATGCGAATGCTTACAGCACCTAGAGAACTAAGACGTCATGACGTAAGACTGCGAGGAAAAATCCGACGTTAAGAAAATGATATTGTTCTGAAAAGAAACTCAGAAATCTCAGTGTCCTTGAGTCTCTAAGAACAAAAACAGGATCGGACTAACCTTACGGTTATAGAAGCATATCTGCATTGCAATGCGCGTCATCAATCTTGCAGACATGCAAGCATCAGCAAGTATCATGTCACACATTGCAACAAAGATATCCCGGTTTGGAAAATTAGAGGAGCTTAGGCTAAACGGCAACGAAATGGACGAACGAAGTGCAGAGGATCTGCGACTAAGGTTGCAAGAAATGCGAGACCTTAAAGTTCTGGCAATTCAGTAAAACCAGGAACAAAGATACACATAGGAAGCTAGAACAGCTTTAGGGATCTTCGGCACTTGCAAGAGCTGGCAATTCATCGCACAGAACATTCCAGAAAGATTCCACAAGAAGCATCCAATGTAATGGGTCGCGCGTATCACAGCTGAAGGTCTGTTCAGGAACGCCCAAGAAAGCTTTTGAAAGCAAGATATGATCCCTTCCCTCCCAGTGCTATCCCTCGCTCCCCTAATATTTCCTCCTCTCTTCTTCTCCTATTAGACTTATAACAACACAAAATTGGAGTGATTTCATGGAGCAGATGGAATCCAAGCACGTAGAACACCTTTCCTTTACTATGTCGGCTCAAGTACACCAGAGGACTCAGAAACTAGTTAACCACTGCAAAGACAGAGGATGTTTTGAATCTTAGGTAAGTACAGACGTGGACAAAACGACCGTAAATTGACTGTATTTGAAAAAATAATTTAAAAAACCTCACACACAAGGGTAGGTGACAATATTCTGTGTGTCTGCGTGTTGTAGATCGACACCTAACGATTACTTCGGCAGAGGTGTGGCGAGTCTCTGTGCCCTTATGTGAAAAATGGAAAAAGTTATCAGAAAGGCAAGGTTGCGCGGAGTAGTTGATCGGGCAAAACAGTGGTGTCCCATTTCTGTTGTTGATTATGGCTAGTCGAAGGAGGTGTTGGTCCGCCATTTTGATCAGTTGGCGCGATATATGCAACTAACCTTTTAAATAGCAGAATGCCTTCCACAAAGAGAATTAGGGTAATTTCATGTTAAAATGAAATTTTCCAAAAGCAATATTTTAATGTAACAATACACATCTAGGTACAACAATATCGGATGGGATATCAAATGAAAGGGTATATATGATGTATAATTTAAATGGTTTTTAGTAAGATTAAATTACATTTGCTATCAAATTATGTCAAAAGTGGTTATGTGAGGGGGCAAATTTCCATCCTTAAAGCATAGCTCTTTTTACCGCCAGTCGCACACAATATATGGGTGATCTAAAATGCTTCAATTGCAGTTATCTTTCTTTTGTAGTATAGCTGCAATACATTACCGCTGTACTCATTTGCTCCATCGAGGAGAAATGCTGGACAGGAAAAAGCCTAAATGTAGGTTGTCTTTTTGATGTAACGCGAGTCACGGTAACGGTTTTTTTTACAAAACTTTACATTAGTTTACTCACAGATACAATGTTTATGTGATTTGATGTAATGGGTCTATAAGTGTAGAGAATGCGAATCAGACAGTACCTTGTTCACTTTATTTATATGACATTGAATATGCCAATTTTTATCAAATGTAACGCGAATGACGCTTACAATTATTGTCACGCTAAGAAATCCTCAGAATTATTCTGGTTCAACGGGGCGCAACCACAGCACTTGGATTGTAACATCCCCCTAACACGAACAAACTTCTTCGTAACAATTACAAATGAAGAGCGCCGCTCATTACTCTCATTACTGAATGGTGACGTCATATTTGTGATACAGCTTGGGGGATTTCGGAAATTCTGCAATGTGTGTTCATGACGTTCAAGAGACTTCTTAGACCTCAGGTGGTTGGTAAAAATTATATGCGCAATGGTAGGAAAATCGGCTATGGAAGCTGAAAACAGAATTCAAATCAGACTTTCCGTTGGTGAATGTTGGTGTTGTTTTTGTGTTTTGTGTTAGTAAAGTTGCGCCATTAATCAATCCCAGATATTGGGGGTTGAAAAAGTACTCCTAAATAATCGTATATTATGCGCGATATAATGTGACTAGTGAGATGTACTATTTGTGTCGGTGTCACTTGGTCAATTCTGAACACACTGTCTTATCTATGCAAGGTGACATGAACGTTTACTAAGCTGACATTGCAAATATGCATGGCTATTTTCCGGCAGTGGAACCAAGTTTGAATTGGGAAATGCAATGGAGTATTGGTTGCTGTCATCATTATATGCGAGGAACTGTGTTTTGACTCAGAAGGACCAGTTGCGGCGCGGTCAAGCATGGTTTGCATGACGCGTACAATGTACCCACAAAGATTTACTGCATTCAGTTGTGTGTATACTGCAACGCGGTTCATTTAAACTTAGGTCAGTCAGCCGTGGCTAGATCGAGCGCTATAGATAGCCGGGAGTTATTCGCATAAATAGGAATGTACTACACATGCGTGAAGAACCGTCGGTGACTAGCACGGTGACTAGAATCTTTTATACAGTAGGTTTGTTTGTGCCTAACACCTCCCGCATTAACTGGGTACAAAGCCTGGTAGAAAGAGGCATTGCCTTGCCCAACAGCAAAAAGACGAACACAATCTGGTTTCAGTTGGTTTTTTATTCACCCTGTATAATTATGTTCCTGACATTAACAAATTATGATATCGAGTTATCCTTATTTGCTACTTTAATTTAAACAAATAAATGGCTTACATTATAGTTACAGCACAGAGAACAGCAACACTGAAGTATTCAACCAACCTAACGGCGAAATACGTCGTAAGGACTCAAAAGCCAAGGTCCATGCACATACCCTTCACTTAGACAGTAACCTGCACGGCGAGACTCACGCACAGACAGTAAGTGAACAGCTGAATAAATTATGTACTTTTCACCTTTCCAATATGTACGTGAATGCTTCAAGCTATACTTTACTTGGGTAGCTAGCATTAACTGCGTACATTTTAAAGAGCGGTGCTGTCAGAAGTTTATACAAGGCGTTTGAGCTATTTAGTGGTGATAGAACTTTCACAGTATTTGCATCAAACGTGGACTAAGGTTTGTCGATTGCGAGTTCACTGATTGGGCGCCCCCTTAGCTTTTGTAGGAAAACTTGTTTAGTGAACTTGTTACCGCCCTGCCCTTGTGGCTACCTTAGAGATGATATCATGGCGGCGACTGTGACACGGGTTCCGAAACAAATTTTTCTACGCCTTTGACCGTATTGTGAATGTTAGAGTTCACCACAAACAGCAAGAAATAAGAAGATTATAGCAAGAATAGAATCGTAGTCCAGAGTGGTAATCTGTGAGTTTATTAAGAAGTACCGTATATTAGTACGTGTCACTTGCGCGTTATGGAAAAAACAACTTGTCATGAACTTCGCCGATAGACTTCGTAGGAATTTTACTTCATCGTAATAATAGGCACGATCTCTGCGAAACTCCTACATTCTAAGTAGAAAAATTTGTGATATTTGAACTAGAACTAGAAAAACTATCAATCCTTTCTTACAAGACATAGACTCAGAAGAAAGAAGATTAGTTCAGGCTTCATAAAAGCCGTGTGCTTAGCTGTAGAACTTTTAGAAATTTGTGTATACACCAGTGCTGAGTTGGGATTTTGAACTTCGCCGGATACGCAGACCGACCAATGCGGTTTTAGGTGATTATAGAGGGGACGCTATAACAGCAAATTGCAACAGATCGCCGTGCACAGCCAGACGGTAGCGGACATTCGGCAAAAGCAGTAGCAATCGAATTTCAATGTATGCAACAGTGCTATATTGATGGCCCCTGCTTGTAAAGATCTATGGCAACTTTGTCTAATTTTAAAATGGCTGTGGAAATAGAATCTTATACAGATTATAAGACAAAGACAAAATGATAGTTAAAGATTACCACTCCAGCCATGGCAACAGCTGCAGAGAATTGCCAAAATCCAGAACTGAGGGAAAAATGCCTATAAATGCCAGTGGTATTTTGGGGACTGAGAGAATTCCAAAAACTCCTGATGATATCCTTCTCGGACCGCGAATCTCATGGAATTCACAGGGATAAGAGTGAAAGATGAAGATACCCGTATTAGGGCACAGCCAAGAAAAACATGAGATCGAAATGAAGAGAAAACGTGAACTCCAAAGAACTTTGGAAGAGGAAGAGCAAGCTAAGTTGCCCGAAGGAACGGGCGGGTTTGGAAATGTATAAGGAAGAATTAGACTGGAAGCAGAAGCACTCAAAATTTGAAGCAGAGCTGAAGTGCAAAGGATGTACACCGTTTATTTCCGTGTGATGAGACCGCAAACAGTAATATTCGCAGACAACAGATAGTAGACTGAAGCAATCATCAGAAGGGCACAGGAAATTAAATTGAGACAAATGATTCAAGGATCAAGATACCGATGCAGAACAGTTCAATTCAAAGAATAGCCTGCCGATTGACAATAGTGAGTGGAAAATCGTTTGCAAGCAACGTTCCGAGCCAGAAAAAAAGAAAAAGTGAAACATGATAAAGAGATGGCCCTGGACAAGGTCAACCAGAATCCACAAGATATTCAGCCAAAGACGAAACTGCAATCAATAATGAAATCACATCGCAAGCACCAGTTAAAGGAGACACGTCATGCAAATTAACAGCAACCAAGAAAACCACGTGTGACCAGCAAAACAGGAACAAGCACGGTCACCTGCATATTTGTACCCGATAGACCATTATAGGGATAATGATATGCCAACAACAAAGCCTTGTCTTGAGAAGACACGACAGAAAAACCAAGCAAAAGACACAGGACTGTATACAACAGCAACAACAACCACCTGGTATGGTATCAAGAAACATGATTGGATAATGATGTGTCCCACTGCGACAGGACTGCTTTGGAAGTTACCAGTAACCAACGCAACACCATACAAGGAATGCCGACAGGCATGTACAGACCACAAACTTAAATAGGCCAAGGAGAGCATCAACGATACATAGATGTTGGCAGGCAAAAACAATATTATGAGTGTGAAAACAAGTATAGAGCACCAATAGACAAACACATGTGGATGGGCTAATTGATTAAGGGATATAGGACATCAGAGGAAAGCAGATACCACCAAATCCATATCAAACAAACGGGCCACCACCATTCACACACACAGTCACCAGTCACACAGCCCGATGTACAGCCATTTTCATCAGCGGGCATGATGGTTTAGTGAAGGAGCAGACGATCTGACAAAAACATGTTAGCTAGAGCAACAAGTGAAGTCGACTTTGCCTCGTAGGGAAACATTAACCCTTTAACGGATTCCGTTGGAGTTTGTAGTTTCATGCAAGCGTTTCATCATGGTTTGGAACGGCAAGACCAAAAGACTCGGACCAGAATATACTATCTGAACAACTCACTACGGTGTGAACCAACAAGTAGCTTGGTTGTTGATATGATGTTAGTGGGTGCGATGATTTTGTTGAAGTTAGATTAAAGGGTGTTATAAGATAGTCTAAAGCAGTTGTGGTGAAGAAATCTGGTATCACCAAATACAATTATAGCTAATGCCTTCCAGAAGAAGGCCGAAAAGTGGCCGAAACGTCAAGATGGATGATTGAAGGGTGGATGGCTCTCTGCATTCCTGATAGGATATTTCCATATGATGCAAGATCTCAATTCTTAGGAGAAGTGACCATTCAATTTGCATCAAGAGTCTGCTGGTGAAATTGCCATATAGTGTCCGCAATAAGTGGCGGTCCATGGTGATAAGCCTTGGAGGCACACTCAGTCTGGAAAAAATGGCCAGCTTTGAAGATTTTATGACTTTTATAGAGAGACAAACAAGTGTAGTGTGTCTAACCCCTGGTATGGCAACATAGAGTAGTGACAAGTCAAAAACAGAAACAAGGAATGGCAACCAGGACCACCACATCACAAAGCAAAAGGCATTTGATACATCTACGAAGCCAAAACAGTCAAATAGACGGAGCGCCAAGATCACACAGTACATCGTCTGCATCATGTGTATACTGTGACAACAGCATCCCGTGATAGAATGCAGAAAATTGCAAGCTTAGACAGAAGGAAAAGCCAAGTCGACTTTGTTTTTCAAAAGGACTGTGTTTTGGATGTTTGAGAGGTGGACATAGAAAGGCTGCTTGTCCAAAATCCCGAGCTGGGCTAGTTGTCGCAAGGTAAGAAAAATCACCCAAAACTTTGCATGATTCAGAAACGAAGCCAAAAGGACAAAAGAAATTGATGCTCCAAGAAAAAATCCCCTCAGAAATTCAAGTCAAGAGGAGAAAACAAAGTAAAGTAACCTCCGGTCACGTAGGCAGTACAAGGAATTGTCAACCCCCTGATGACAGTTAGTTGTGCCAGTTTTGGTGAATGAAACACCAAAGGAGGATTGAAAGCATTTGCTTGTTGTCTACAATCGACCCTAAATACCCCCCGCCCCCCTCCTACTCCCACACCCATCCAAGCCCTCTCCGCCCTTTCTCAGTATTCTTATTCGAGCCGTTTTGCCTCCCCATCGGCTACCTCCTTTTTCAGTTCGCCGCCTTCTGCAACCACCCCTAACCATTCTCTCTTCCCATTACTTCGAACGCGTCCTCCCCTACCCCTGCCTCCTAGGACTCGTCTCCCTCCTTTAAATCTGCCCTTTCTACCCCCCACCTCTCCTCTACTATCTCCTACTTTTACTTATAATCCACGTCCCCTCTCCCCCCCTCGCCCAATCCACTCCCTCCTCGTTCCGACGTATGCCTTTCTGGATAACGGGTGTGGCGCCGTTTGGTTGATTCAAGAAATTGCGCCATGACATCAAGAGAAGAAAGAGGAAAAATAGTAGTAGGACATCAATCAGAAGAAGTAAGAGACACAGAAGTAACGTTGGATCAGTTGCCAGATCAGAGCTTAAGTGGTGAGGAGTACATTGACTTACCGCAGATGTATGTAAAGGATAGCATACCAGTTTCTACTCAAGAAAGGCCAACTCAAAGAAGATTTGAGTAAATGGAACATTACAAAAAGTTCAGTTACCAGAAATTGCCTTAGATCACAACTGTATTACCCAGTGTGTGGTTTGATGATCGGAAGTAATGTGCCAGCAGTATTCAATGACCTTAAAGAGTGCCACAGGAGAAATTGGAGAGCATACGCAGTTAGTATTTACACACTTGGAGGACCGTATATGGTCTCCCCGCAAGTAGACAAAGACCAAGTCAGTGTTCACTATCTGTCCACACATGCTGAGATAACAGATGGTTTAGAAAACCTTGATCAGCACTTCAGAACCTATGTTAACCTCGATTTCAATGAAAGGCTGAGTGATGATCAGAAGAATTATTCTAGAGAAGATATGCAATTCTTAGAAATTGCTGCCACTAACATTAAGTTAGAAGATGGGCACTATGAGATGCCTTTGCCCTTGAGAAATGCAGAGGTGAAAAATGCCAGATAATCGTCTACAAGAACAACAGAGATACTTGACAACTTAAAGTATAGATTTAAGAAGAATCCGAAGTTCCAAGCTGAATACACAGAGGACATGGAGAAATCATAAAACGGGTATGCAGAAGAAGAAAATACCAAGGAAGAAAGAGAAATGAAACGCATAATGGGAGGAGGAAAATGTAAAATCCCGCACCAACCGTGTCAAATCCAAAGAAAAGGAAAATGAGGGTAGTTTATGACTGCACGCAGCGACCCTATTATGGAATGTTTGTGAAATAAAGAGCTTCTACAGGGGCCGGATTTGACCAGGCCTAGTCGAGTATGTTACGATTTAGGACAGGCACTGTTGCGTTATGTCGGACCATAGGAAAATGTTTTCTACCAAGTGAGATGTGAAGAGGGAAGTAGGGATTTCTCCGCTTCTGTGGTGGGAAAATGGGAATATTGTTGAAAGACCTCTGACAGAGTATCGATGGTAGTGCATGTTTTCGGAGCAGCTTCGTCACCTGCGTGTGCTAATTACGCTCTTCAGCAGGAATGCTAGAGATAATGCCCACCAGTTCAGTCAAAGCAGCAATCAACACCATTATAAACAACTTCTCTGTGGACGACTGCTTAAAGGCAGTGGAATCAGTAGATGAGCCCATAGGACCTTGCTCAAGAATTACGCCAAATGTGAGAAGGGTGGATTCGGACTCACGAAGTGGGTTTAGTAACACAACCTGTTATGGATCATTTACCATAATGAGCTAGCGGAAACAACAAAGAACCTAGATTTAGATGAAGGTTCGTCTGCCACGACAAAAGGCCCTAGGAATGTTGTGGTTAGTGGAAGAGGATAGATTTGGATTCAGAATAGACTTGAAAGACAAACTATGACACGGAGGGTATGCGGGTCGAATCTTTGTTCAGTGTATGATCCTCTGGGATTCCTGAGTCGCCAAATACTTCCTGCAAAGCAAGTGCCTACAAGAATTATGTAGAAATGAAAGTAGTGGATGGAAATTGAACCTGTTGTTGATGCCATCAGTAAGGAAATGGCTTCTGGGCAAAAAGACATCCCAAAGTTAGAACAGATCACTGTCGATAGATGCTGGAAGCCAGAAGGATTTTAGATTTACAGTCCACAGAGATCCATCACTTAGCTGATGCAAGCGATGTTGGATATGGAACGGCATTCCTACCTACGACTAGTCAACTGTAATGGAACCATAGAATGCAACCTAATCATGAGCAAGTTCCAGGTGGCTCCAATCAACCATGTATCAATCCCCGAATGGAAAACTCACTGCTGCGCCGGTGCCGTGAATGAAAGTTGAACAATGATAAAGAAAGAGAGATAGAAAGTACATGTGGACAAGACTGTATACTGGACAGACGTGAGACTGTAATTAAATCTATAGAAACGAAGAAAGAAAGTCGGCTCCCCGTATTTGTAGCGAATAGATCGCCGTTACAGGACGGACGGGTCTAGGGAGCCAATTGCGAGAGTTCCAAGTACGTTGAAACCCAGCGGACCACGAATCCACGGGGGCATGAGTGTAGTCAAACTAATCAGTGTACCGCAGCAATGGCTGAAAGGTCCAGGGACTTCCTTATGATGCAGAAGGGAATTGGCCGGTCGGCCTATCATATCATAATGACAGGAAGAAGTGGAATGTGAAAGGAAGAGTCAACTACCTCAGTACAAGCTCATGTGAGTTTCCACCAAAGAAGATACAAGTGAATCAGAAGCGTGGGGATTTAAAAGTTGTGCGTTATCATTCAAGTGGACACGTTCATAAACGAGCGTAGAATGGTGGATTGAGACTACTAAAACAGATACTACTGAGGAAATCCAAGAAATTGGAGAGAGTAGTTGAGGAAAGGGGAACACTCACTGCACAGGAAAATAGACAAGGCCGAACTAGCTATTATCAAAATTGTGCAGCGTCAGTCGTTCCTCATTGAATGAGAATGATAGACTTGAAGACTTCCAAGAAAACCAGTGCGCAATCACAGTTGGCAAGTTTAGGACCAGTTATTGGGATAGATGGAAACATTTGCGTGTTGGGGGGAGGGCTACGCAATGCAGTGATTCCAGATTTAGCCAAAACATCAGTGATTTTGCCAAAGGCACATATTTTAAAATTTGATCATCAGAGACACACACCATAGACTGGGTAATCAAGGAGAAATTAAAAATCAATCCTGGCAGAATTAAGACAGAAGAAATTTTGGCGGGTGCGGGCTGGGGGGTAGCAGTGAAGAAACTCACTAGAAGTTGTGTGATATGTAGAAAAACTAGAACACTGTCAACAAACAGAAAGGCCTATTTACCATCATGCCGTGTACGTGCCGAATGAACCACCGTTTACAAGGCCCGGAGGTCGACTAGTTCGGTCCTTTGATTTAAACAAGGAAGATCATGAAAGAAAGAGACGGTGTATTCTTCAATGCCTCGCAAGCCGAGCTGTTCATATCGAGGAAGCTGAGGACCTTAGTTCAAGTTCATGCATAAATGCTCTGAGGCGATTCATCAGCCGGAGAGGTAAAATTAAAGAGATTTCTCAAGATCATGGGACAAAAACTTTGGAGGAGCAGCAAGGAACTTCGTGATGAAGCTTTCAGAACGAAGCAGAAAAGAAAAACAACCATTGAACTATGCAGTAGCCAGGGTGGTACATGGAAATTCACCACCCTACAGCATCGCATCAAGGTTGCGTCTGGGAGTCTAATTAGAACGACCCGGAAGTAGTAAACGCCATCCTTGCAGAGCAGCAAACATCTTAAGCTGTAAGAGCGATGAAGAAAAATCAACCTTGATGTGTGAAGTGGAGGCTATCAGGAATAGCCGAACTTTGACAAAGGGTCTCAATGATGTAAGAGACCTGAGAGTTATCACTCCCACGGACTTGTTATAATGAGTTCGCCACAGTCTCTTATCCACCTGGAAAGTTCAACAACAAGGACATGTATGCTTGGAGGGTGGATGGCAAGTGCAATATTCGCTGACATTTCTGGAAGTTGGGTCAAAGAGTACTTACCTACACTACAACAGAGACAACAAAAATGCGCTACAACTGAAAGGAAACATGAAGATTGGTGATGTGGTCTTAATTCGTGGACCGATTTAGGTGCACCACGGAATTCCTGGCCTATGGGAATCATTGAAAAGGGACTTGGGAAGGCCGGGTTGGTTCGTAGTGTGCAAGTGAGAACCAGAAAAAAACAGTGTTGGTTCGACCCTGTTACCAAGCTAGCCCTATACTTGAGCAAGAACTTAGCAGCCCAGTGAAACTGAAAGTTATAGTGGATTATGTCTTGGATATTTATGACACGTTTCCCTACTGTTTTGAACTGTGAAACCTAGTCAAGAGAATGCTGAATGATGGATAAACACTTCTTCTTGTGATCAGCAAGGGGAAACTGGTCAGCTCAAGACTTATGTTGGATACTCAAGACTATACCATTTGCGAGACTTGACTGTAGACTTACATTTATGTGAAAACCAGATAAATTACACTATTGATTTGGGAGGAGTCTACGACCAGATGATCTTCCTGGAGTTGGGTGTTGGCAGGAGATGAATTTGTCATTATGATGCTGACTCCGGGTGGCCAATCATAGTGAGTTTTGTAGTTGCAGTAAACATGAAAAAATAAGTAGATTGAGGTTTGAATGCGCCAGTGTTTCCAGTGGTTCGGGTTTCCAAAAACTGGGTTTGCATGTGGCATAAAAAAATTAAGTATTGATGTGGCAAGGCATATCAGGCATCAACTCCTTGAAATTTTGAATGAGATTTAGAGCAACTACCATCTGAGTGAGAGCCTTTAATTAGAATTTGAACCACTTGTGAGGCAAAGTTGCATTTAGTTGGTGCGAATTGTGAATACCTCTGTGAGACAAGGACTTGATGAATACGAAAGTAGCTGTGCTTTATGGTTTTACAAGCACCGTTGTGCTGAAGCCACTGGGATGCTGATACGGTTTGATTACCTGTGGAAATGTTCACAAGGGCTCTTATTAAGGATGGCCACACAAGTCAGCAACCAGTAGGTAGACAGATGGAAAAATTATGCAGAGTATGAGTTTCCATGCTTTGGGAATACGTCTCCCAACATCATGTAGGAAACTATTGACTATGTGAACATAATCTGATTTAGGCCAGGAATTTGGGGAAATAAAATAGTTCAGGTTCCAATTGGGTATTCCAATTTATATTGGTAGTTTAGCTAGTGCTATGTATTATTTGTATCTTGAATTGCATCAGATTGGAGTCATCTAGGCATTATGGTATTTAGTTCTTTAAAATTGTTTATTGTTACACTTGCTGAGCACCAAAATTTGAAGATGAACTGAACTGTAAGCAGATGCACTTCAAAAAGAAACACTCATTCAGACTATATATTCTGTAAGTTCTTGAATTTTATGACAACAGTACATTCAGACCATTGGTAGTTATATATATACACAGGTGTATAGATGGCTTAAGAGCAGTTTTGGAGAAATAGGTGTTTCAAGGAGATTATGTGTGGTGTGATTCTGATTGTGGGTTTGCCATGTTTGTGCACTTTGTTGCACTTGTTTTAGCTTTGGGAGATTAAATTACTTTGCAAAATTTTTTAAGATTTGCCAAACTTTTCAACATCTTGAGGATGGGGCATTTGGTAATTTGTCAAAATCTACCATTAATTGGTGGATTTCTTGGGAAGATCTTGTAGTGCATGTTTCACTTGGGGTTTTATGTCCTTAAAAATTACATTCTCAGTGAGATTGTACTTCTTGTTAGGTAATTGCCATGTCAATTACATGGCAATGAAGGGGCGGTTGTAGATGCTAGTTCACTATTAGCTATTTGCTGCCCCTAGCGTTTTTGTAGGAAAACTTGTTTAGTGAACTTGTTACCGCCCTTCGTGGCTACATAGAGATGATAATCATGGCGGCGAAGTGGACAGGTTACGAACAAATTTTTTCTACCGCCTTTGACCGTATTGTGAATGTGAGAGTTTCACACAAGCAAGAAATTAAGAAGATTATAGCAGAAATAGAATCGTTACTTATAGTCCAGTGTGGTAATCTGTAGTTATTAAGGAAGTAACGTAGTACGTGTACAATTTGCGCGTTATGGCAAAAACAACTTGTCATGACTCGCCGATTTAGACTTGTAGGGATTTTCTTCATCGTAAAGGCACGATCTATGATGAAAATCTCCTACAAGGTTCTTATATATATTAGACAATCTCACTAATGCTTATGTTTAAAAAATCTCAAACTTATGTGTTTTCCTAATCAGTTGGGTTTTTAGTTTGTATATAATGCACGTTTCTAATGTATATTAAGTTGTTAATATTACGGTTTAGATTTTGTAAGCGCTAGAGCATTTTCGAACTGCGCAAATGCTCATTGTAATGTATTGTATGTAAGAAAGATGGTAGAGGTTGGCTCAAACTGGTTAAAATCAGTACTCAAAAATTACTATAAATTATAATATAGTTATTGGGAATTCTGCGAATTACCTTCTAACAACTTCCACACGTTTATTTGTCAAGCCGACTAGTATTTGTATTTTGGTGGTGGGCTGGATTTATGTCGATTCCAGATGAGGGATTGAGCGACCGCTTACCCCCACCAACAATAGCTCATTTTTTCCCCACTTTCTAGTTCTTATGCTCCTTCTAAGAATCCCCAGTTGCCTAGCGTTAGTGGATTAACACCAGTTAGGTAGGGTCAAAGCACCTGTGCCCTGGAATTGTTCAGAGTCCCTGATACGAACAATACATTGACCTGCGCGGAATACTCAAAAAATGCGTCGGTGGTGGTGGAAGGGGTACGAATATTAGGTTTGTTTGGCAACTGGACCAAATGCCGTACACTTTCCTTTATATCCTTTTAGGTTAGGCCCGTGTTTTAGGCCATAAATAACCTACATGCTGCTGAACATACCAGCATTAAGGGCGGGAGAAGAGAAACCACCGTTCAACGGCCATGCTGTGTCAGACTTATATATCTGCTGCCTTGTAGAGTAACGTTGCAGGCAAGGCTTGGGGAGACAACCCTGCGGATAAATCTGGGACGTTGGAGTCCCCGTAGGCGACTGAACTGCTCTACTACGAACCAGGTCGCAATCTGCGATGCTGCTGGCACCAAACTGTTCGTTTCTCGACAACGTTGCTTTGGAGCGTGTCTTCAGCGTGAGAGGGGGCTTCATGTGCAGGGGCAACATACGGATCTCCATAGCAATTGCCCGGGCTTTCGCCCTGGAGAGGACACTCCAGTTTCGCTTCATAGCGTAGACCCAACACGGATAGTAGCAGTACGGTTTAAGTACTTTGCTGATTGGCGTACGTAGAGCATAGCCCAGGGGCGCTACTTCCGACGGTGGGAGAGGAGAGATCATGCATTCACATGGACAGCCTACCGCCCGCATTAAGCTGGGCAAGCCCTCAGCATTGGGTTGCGTCCCCCACAGTTAGTCTTCCTCATAGGGTGCATGGGGAGGATAGTGGGAGACATCATTGAAAAGATGACTGCCTGCAACTACTGCACCTGGCAATAAAGATAAGAAATCCAAAAAGACAACTCCCCTCAAGCTGGGCTTGTTGGAAGTGAGTACCATGACCATGGTTTTAAGGACAATCTCAAAGATATCAATGATACTCGCCAATGACTAGCAACATTAATAATAGCTCCTAAGCTTCAAGTCGGAATAGCCACCTTACAAAGAAAAACGTTAGCAGATTCGGGTACACTCAAGGAAAAAGACTACACATTCTGTGGCAAGGGGAAACCGCAGGACCTCGTGAATTTGGCGTGGGTTTTGCAGTTAGTAATCCTGTACTGAGGTTCAGTGGAGCTGGTAACGGTGGATCAGAAGGCCTTCTGACACTTCGCCTTAACACCAGAGCGAATGCCCAGGTCTCCCACATCAGTGTTTATGCTCCAACCCTGACTTCAACTATTGAAGCCAATGATGAATTCTATGACAACCTTGAAGCTGTAATCACGGGGATCACCAAGTATGAACACCTCCTTCTCCTGGGTGACTTCAATGCGAGAGTGGGGTGGGTTCTGCCACGAGTCCTGGTCATCTGCCTTGGACACTTTGGTTTTGTCGTAAGACCATGACAATGGAAAACGTCTTCTTGAACTGTGGCCTACTATATCTGGTGTGACAACAACCTTTTCAAGACCAAACTCAGACAAAGATCCCTGGCGTCACCCACGCTCCAAGCACTGGCATCAACTTGACCTGATCATCCCAAGGCGATCTTTCATCAATGCCATCAACCTCACTATGTCTTACCATATTGCAGACTGTGATACAGTCATGGCTTGGTCTCTGTAAGATTCGGGGTAACTTCCAACCAAAGAGGATGCACCGCTTAAACAAGGCTGGTAAAACCAACGCATCATATACCATCACATGCAGCTAAGCGGACAGAGGTTGAGCAATTTGCGGTTTCCATCAATGCACCATGGCTTGGAGGTCCATCAGGTGATACTGCACAGAAAAATGACTCATTTCGTTGAGACAATTCAGAGCTCAGCATTATGTATCATTTGAGGCAATCCAAGCAGAACAACGATTGGTTTGAGGCCAAGTCAGGCTTACTAACTCCAGTCATTGAAGCCAAAAGAGCAGCGTTCAGGGAGTATTAAAAGTGCACCTTCCACACACAACCTGAGAGTGCTTCAAGCAGCTAGAAGTGACGTTCAGCGGAAGGCAAGGCAGTGTGCAAATGACTATGGCTGGGCCTGAGCGAAAATCAAAACTGCTTCTGCAACGGCAACATCAGAGCTATGTATGATGGAAAAAGAAGGCGTTGTCGGGCCATTCAGTGCAAAACAGCGCCCCTCAAGTCATCCAGTGGTGAAGTCATAACAGCAGAAGTAAGCAGATGAGCCGCGGGGTGGTGGAACACTTTCTGAGCTTCTACTCTACAGAAACGGATGTACAACCTCAGCCCTTGACAAGATTAAGAGTCTTCATACCATGGCGCCCTAGATGCTGTACCTACAGTGGATGCACTTGACATGGCATCAACGTTCATCATTCCGGAAAAAGCCAAGGGGAATGAGGAATACCACCAGACTGATCCAATGCTTGTTAAAAGCTCTCTGCTTCACCAACTACATGAAGTTCTGTCAATGCTGGGGAGGAAGGAGCTGTAACACAGGACATGCGTGACTCAAAGATAATCACCCTCTACAAAGAACAAAGGTGAAAGGATAGTGATTGCGCAATTACAGGGGTATTCCCTCCTTTAGGATTGTCGGCAAAGTTTTTGCCCGTGTGGCCGTTGATGAGTCTTCAAGTCCTGGCTGTGAAAGGGTGTATCCTGAGTCTCAGTGCTGGATTCGTGCTGGCAGATATACGATAGAGATGATTTCTCATACGCCAACACAGGAAGAATGCAAGGGCGGTAGAGAAGAGCCAACAGAAGCCACTCTACATTCTTCAGAGAACCTGACCAAAGCCTTGCCTGGTTAGCGGATATGGACTGTTACAAATCCTCCAGAAGATTGCCTGTCCACCAAGGCTTGAGCATCATCAGAGCTTTCCACACCGACATTGAAAGAAACGAGAAGTTGACGGCAGATATCAGAGCGTTGACATCGCGTATAGAGTGGTGTTAAGGCAGGGATGGGTTTTGGCCCCAACGCTCTTTGGGGTATTCTTTCAGTACTCTGAAGCAAGCCTTTCGGTACAGCCACAGAGGCATCTCTGCCACACCAAGGTCTGATGGTCGGGGCGCTCTTCAATCCTGCACGGCTTAGAGCTAAAACAAAGGTTCGTCAGATAATGATTCGTGACATGTTGTTCGCTGATTGATGTGCAATTACTTCACATTCCAAGCAGGAAAGAACTTAAGTGCTCATAGATCGCTTCTCAAAGGCTTGTAAGGAGTTCGGACTTGTCATCAGTTTGAAGAAAGACTTAATGTCCTTTGACCAAGATGTCAAGAACCACCTGTCATCACCATCGACAATTACACACTTGAGGTGCTTCAGGACTCACTACATCGGGTCCACACATCAGGGACAGTCTGTCTCTCGATGCAGAAGGAAATCGGCAAACGCATTGGTTAAGCTGCAGCTATACTCGTGCCCGGTTTACAACGCGTGTGTGGGAAAATACGAAGCTGTCCATTAAGACAAAGGCAGAAGTTTATAAAACCGCCTGCATCATCAGACACATTACTGTAGGTAGTGAGACATGGAGACATTACTCTAGGAATGAGAAGAAGACAACTACACAGTTCCATCTGCGCTGTATTAGACGCATGTCTGGTATCACCTGGAAGGACATGGTGCCAAATTCAGAGCTCCTGACTGATTGGACTCCCCACCCTCTATACATTTCTTAGACAAAGACGCAGACTCCGATGGATGGGCCATGTCCGTCGAATGGAGGATGGCCGTCTACCGAAAAGATATCATGTATGCTGAGCTAACATCTGGCAAGAGAGGAAAGTTGTCGACCCATGCTCCGCTACACGGATATTTGTAATCGTGATATGTGTACCCTGAACATCGACATTGGGGGCTGGGAGAAAACTTGCTGACAATCGTCACATTTGGCGGAGAACAGTTGAGCAGCAACCCCTTGAGCTGGAGAACAAAACAGATCATCAGCCGTTTGAGAAGAAGCAGCGAGCCTTACAAAGAAAGCTAAAAGAAAGCTGCCACAGATCCTTGGATAGTCAAGCTGTTGACCATCCCCATATGTAGCCACCTGTGGCAGAGGACTGCCACTCTAGATTGGCCTCTTCAGCCACAGACGTCGATGTTCACCTAACCTGTGACTTGATGTGGGCGCTTTATCCATAGTCGCTTGCGACTGACGGAGGGGGGCTCTACTTTTTTTTTCGGGGGGGCCATGATGAGTTTTGATGATGAGAGGTTGCTCAAACTTGGTTTTAATTTAAAATCAGTACTCACAAAATTACTTATAAATTATTAATATTAGTATTTGGGATTTCTTGCGAATTTACCTTCTAACAATATTTCGCAACGTTTATTTGATCAAGCCGGACTAGTATTTAATATCCTGCGTTGCCTTACGCAGCACTAATTACGAGTTGTTTTTCAGTTCTTGATCTGGTTGGCTAAGCAACCAAGTTGTTTTCTGAAAGCAAAGCGTTTTGTGACCAATACCCTATGACCCTTTTTTAGCGAGTACTCTCTGAAAGCAAAAGCGTTGCTTTTCCTCTTCTGATGGTTGGCTAAGCAAACTCGTTGAAAACAACGTGTTGTTTGTGGAGCAATACGATATGAAACTTTTTGGCTTTGCCATACAGGTCATCGTGGTATTTGGGTAGGTCTATAGATAATCTATTAATAGTTCTTTCATAAGAAACCATTTTTTTTATCATAAACTTACAGGAAGCCGGCATGATGTCTTAGAAGTTTAGTGTTTGTTGCTGTCTTACGAAGTAGGAATACTGTCTTCCGCAAAAACTCTGAGTTATAGGTCACAAAGGCGGTGAGATATCTATCGAAGACACCGATGCTAGCAATCAAATTCCAGAGGGGGCTTTCCTGAGGAATAGAAGGAAACACATACTTCTACACTGGGAAAAAATCCGTAGGAATTACTACCAAGGTCACAACTTTCAAATTGGTCGACAATGGAATGTCAACCAGGCGGTTTTTAGCGGTTTAGAGTTTCTTAAACCTGTAACGATTAGTCTGCCGCACTCGGCTACCAATATCACAGAAAAGCATATCAGATTTTGCTTCTTAAAACAGATGTAAACAGGTTCGTCAAATGTTTGCATGTTTTCTTCATGTACAGGATGGATTATTAAAATTGAATTGAAGATTGGACATGTCTGCCCGCATATGGCAGCAACCTGTTTTTAGCTTTTAAATCCCTTAATTAAAATATAACTGAAGTAAAACCGCCGTTTGAAATATATTAACCATGGCTTACCTAAAAGGTGGTGACCAGACTCGACAATCTTCTCGTTTTTGCTCCTCAAAACTGGAGATTTTGGTTTTCAGAAGAAAATAATAATAATAATAATTAATAATTATGATAATACTAATAATAATATACTACATATACATGTAGTCGATTTATAACGCGCACATATCCTCCCTGTGCTCAAGGCGCGATTGTCAATTGTTATTTAATACCGGCTGCTATCCGGAAATCGTCACAATCATTTCGCTTCATCCTAGGTGGCCTGCTGACTTTCTCAACCCACAAGGAGTAATATTTTGTCCTGTATTTGAGTAGATTTCCTGCTCAATCGTTGAGTAACATGTTTTGACTCAACTTATGTTGAGCACACTTTGCCCAACTGTTGCGCATCCCACCATTAATTTCACTCAATTGACATTGAAGTAATACTTTGGATGAGGTAAACAAAATGTTTATCATCAGAAAGCTACAGGTTTCTTACCAGGTTGAGTAAAAATGGCTTGTTCAGCATACCCAAAATTTCTCCAGATATTTTGACTGGATTTCTGTAACAGAACTACTCTTTCAAACATCAAAAGGACACAATCACGATTACTTAACTTTGGAATTCTTGTTATTTAAAAAAAATAACACAAAATCTACAAGGACATCTTTCTGTTTCAAAATACTATCCCTGTAACATCTGCAACATTTGCGTTTACTCAATTGACATTGAGTACTCCTTTGGATGCCGGTAAGAAAAAAGTTTATAATCAGAATCACGATCCCTGTAGACATTGGCCTGTCGTGTACTGTTGGATTGCCCGGTAAACTACAGGTCATAAATTTGTCAGCTTAAATTTTGAATTTCGCGCTGGCATAAATACGACCCTAAGTTCTCTGGTACCCGGGCCGGAAACTCTCCATCTTCACAATCATGAAAAGCTCCCATTGCATCACCACAATATTTATATTATCTGATTGTAATTTGTTTGGTGTAAAATATCAGAATGGCTAGCATATCCGCGACATCCCAGCTCGTCATCTGCCATTGATATGTCCGCGGCAATTCTTGGGCTGCGCGTTTCTGGGGTCGTCAACGTTGCTTACGATCAGAATCAAGGCGGTGTAATTTCTGATCCCGTCACGTCAGTGCGTCAAACTACTTTGTCCATGCAACGTTGATTCACAATCAAACTGATCTCTAAACATTATTTCACAGTTTTACTCGGGTGAGGAGTAAAACGAAGTTGTGTTTTACTCCATGCTGATTGAATCTTGACTCAACTTTTTACACAACACGCTTTACTCCCGCACTACGTTAAATATTTCGAGTGTATTTTTTATTTTCGGTGTATTTTTGATACCCTAAAAATGTGCGCGCGTAATCGTCTGGTCTCGAAAAACGAGTACAATATGTACCTCGGAATACAAATGCCTCGCGGGGGTTTTATGTGTCTTTCACAGGAATTGATTGGAACCAAATGTACCCTTGTTTTAAATGCCATGCCTTCCATTTTAACATGATATTATTAACATGACAAGAGAACAGATGCAGGTCCTTCTGAATGGAAATGATGAGCAGAATTCAACAGGCAATATTTCAGTCGGTAGAAAAGTCCGTCAATTCATGGTGAATCATTTCAGCCTGTATACAGCAATCATAGCGTTTTTCTTTGGGAATCCTACAGTTCGGATGGAATTGCTGTCATACTTAAATCCGACCCGAATACTCAGAACAACCACAGAAGCATTCCTTAAGCTGTCTGTCGTTAGAGAGGATCAGCGCCAGGTAAGATCATTTGAATTTCAGTTTAGGGCATCATTTTTTTTATTCCACAACATCAAGTACAAGCAATCACTCCGTTACTTTGCAAGATGAATTACGCAACCTATGGTTGATGTCATTCAACCCAGCTAAATGTGTCACCATAACTATTGGTATGAGGAATCCACCCCATCACACTTACAACTTCTGTGGACAACAACTACAGATTGTCGATTTTCCTACCCATATCTGGGGGTACACCTGAACAACACGCTGCCTTGGAACACCATATCTTAAAGTTACATAAAAGCTCATCGGGTTTCTAGGCTTGGTTCGACGGAATCTGTGGGGATGCACCACACAGGTTAAATCGTCATCTATATCACACTTATTCCGACCACTATTGGAGTAGGCCTATTCTTCATCGGCTGGATACACAAATCCAACAGAGATAAGTTAAAAAAAAATCAAGACAGACGGCCAGATTTGTAAAAATGCATACCGCGAGAATGGGGTACTGTTCCTACTCTGGAATACTGAAATGGGAACCACTTGAAGATCCGCGTAACTCAGAGTATTACTATGCGTTACAAGATCATACATGATTTAGTAGACATATCTTTGGCTGACGCATCTTGTCTACCCAGACCAGACATGACTCGTGGCCATGATCAGAAATTAAGACAAATTACTACCAGAACAAATGCTACTGTGAAACATTTTTCCAACACCATCCTTTCAGTGGTAACAGACTGCAGCCATTATAGTTAACGCTTCGCTGGAGGTGTTCAAGGGGGTCCTCTCAGCATTCCTGCAGAAAAAATAATATCTTTCATTTGATCACGCCCATCCCCATAGCATGCTCTGTATCAAAGTAAGTTTTGTGGACTCATTGAGGAGTTTAACCGCGACGACAGATACAGATACCGAGAACTCTACTTAATCACTTAAGCTACTGCAAACCACTAAGCCCTAGGCAACTGAAGGGAGTTTCCGTACCTTACCATCTGACAAACACTTTTTCTGACCACACCTTATGAATCGGAACTTTCACACGGAGAACCTATGCTTATTCCGTTAATTTTCCGAATTCATAGATGTGTCAGAAACAAGTGTGTCATATGGGCATTTACGAAACTACCAACTGGAAGCTGAGAAAGGAAAAGACCTAGGACAGAAGGAGAATGGACTATGGGAGGTAGAGGTCCCTCACTCTGAAACACCCCATCCAGACTCCCCACATTACCAATACAGCAAATATGTATAATTACTCTTGTATACCAAAAATCCCTGCGGCCCACTTTGAATCTTAAAAAATGAACTAAAAACGTTGGTGGCCCACATCGGTTACTCTCTAACATCCCAACATGGTCAGCAAAAGCACAGTATGACCTCCCCGGACCTTAAACCGTTGCATGACCATATCAAAATATGTGTACCCACATATACACATTATTGAACAAATATGTAACTCCAGGTGAATGTGAAGAGAAGGATTTCCTGGCCCAATGGTCATTATTTTCTCTTCTTGAGTAATGCCGTCCAATGCAGATTATTTCTGCATTGAACCAGTGTTCTTAGCTTGCTTTGAAATTAAATGGGAATCCTCTACAGAGAATTGTTTCTTTGGTGTTCAGAACTCGTCAATTTTGCATAAAGACCTAAAAATTTCATTTTGGCCTTTTTAGCCATAGACCAATGCGAGAGACAACACCGACCGTATACCGTATTTAGCACAGACAGGTCACATATACAATTTTCAGTTTGGTATCCGATTTACTTCATGACAAAAACCTATGAGTTTAATAAAACGGCCTATTGTGTATTAATTTAATAAAATATCTTCAGTAAATTAATGCTGACTCAGAGATTTCTGAGGAGGCGCCTCATTTTCAAACAAACTTGAGTTTTTTGGATATTCATAATGCGTGTTCATATACTAATCACTGTGTGAACTAGCTAAGCTCAAATCAAAGTCCTTCATAAAGAAAATCACAACTTTTTTATAAATTTCCGGATCCGGAATTTTTGTTATACAGTATCCTATGGCACTGTATACTACATGTTTACTGCATGGAAACGAAAAACCCGATTCATCTCAAACTTTGGAATTGGGCATTTTAGGTGACTATCTTTAGTTCTAGTTGACTATTTTTAATAAATACAAAAAAATATGTTTAAAAAAATCTCTGAGTCAGCCTTAAATTACCATTGTTCAATCATAAAGAGTCAGTTATTGAAAATCATTTCATATCAATGTCTCAGTTCATGAACATAATGAAATTGCTCAGAGATTTTTGTTTTACATGTTTAAGGTAAATATTTAGCACCAAATAGAGTATACTCAGCGTCCATAAATTGCGAGAAGAACTAAAGCTGAAGTTTTCTGTAAGTAAAATTGGAATTAAAACTTAAACTTCAATTGTACTCTTTTTTCAGAATACAAAACCTTCTATATATACATGTATATGGTTTCACTTTGGTTCCCAAGTTTCTTTGTAGGTTAAAACCATGAAATCTTGCTGATCCAAAGTAAACGGTGGTCTTACACCAGCTATTTTGACTTTCTTATTTGGGAAATTGAACTTTTTCTCACTCAGCATTTTCTTTTGTAATCTCCGGGATATTAATTTTATAATCCAGCAATTATTCTCCCAGCTCTATTGTTTGACAATAATTTGGTGTTAAATGTTTTTACTCAAATCTCTGCTGAACACTGTATTTGTTGACTGTCTATGGGCTGATTTTTACTGAAATCACTAGAGTCCCTTTCTTTATCATATCAAATTGTAACATTTATAATTACCGAAATACTGTAATGAAACTTTTCCCCTGAAAGTAGCTTATTTCTTCTATTTAGTAGATATTAATTTTAGTTAGTTTAGACAATTTTAAAGTGACAGATTTTTAGTATTTTAATTTTACAAAGTAATATTCTAGGTTTTACCTTTCTTTTCAGTTGCTTTATCACATCTACAACAAATGTTAGGTCAAGTTAAAAATGAAATGACATACCTATACTTTAAATAACCCAACCTCTTGAAACAGTCTCTAAGGGGCTTAAGAGAGTCACCTTGTGGAAAGAAAGACTTGCCATCAACTAAGTAGCATCTATTGGTATTGAACCTGGTGGGCATCTCCCACCGGGAACTGACTCCTCATGGGCTGAATGGCAATGCCTCAAGTTTGAGAACCAGAATTGGCCGATCTAAGGTTTCCTTGCAGAAGTGGTGCTACCTGGAAGCAGATCAGGACACTACCTGTGGTTGCGGAACAGCACCACAGACAATGGAACATCTCTTGGTCTGCCCACTGCTGAAGCAACAATGCACAAACAAGGACCTTGCGGAATTCAGTGAAGCAGCCAGACGTTGTACCCAACTGGCTGGATCATATTTGAGAACGACAGTGTTTGGACACGATAAGCGCATTTTTTCCCGAAGATACAGGGTGAGTAAAAAAAATGACCCTGATTGTGTCGGCCATTTTGAATTGTTAAGAAACATATATCTAACATATATGGTGTCGGCTAGGTATAGACCGAGCTACAGTCGTTTGAATCAAGTAGTCGGTTTTGCGCTCTGTCCATGGATTCACATTAAAATGAACGGCGTTCATTTTAATGTGAATCCATGGACTCACATTAAAATGAACGGCGTTCAGCAAAGGAAATCGGTGTCCAGAAGAAAATCGGGCTATTTATTGACTGCAGAATAAATGTGACGCTATTTAACCCCACAAAATTCAGTCACAATTATATACCACCGATGTTTTTTAACGTTTCTACGTCCACATCACTCATAACAATCATTTAAAAAATAAAGTATCTTGATACATGTATCAGTTTCTGGAAGAGTTGAATGAATCATACCATTATGAAGAAACAGATATCAGTGACAACCTTTTGAGGTTTAATGTATTGTCTATATTTGTAGACCAAAATATGCCACATCTTGAAAAAAGGCGTTTTAAATCAAACTTGCCATTATCACTGGCTTTTACACCTTTTTTTGAAATAAACATATTAGATATGCCCTTATCATCATTTTGGGGAGTAATTTTGTTTAGTTGGCCGCCGTGCATTCAGATGGGAATCCGTGGATAGGGACAAAAGCTGACTACTTGATTCAAAAAACTGTAGCTCGGCCTATACTTAACCGATTGTAATTATATTTGCAGCAAGTTAAAGATAATGAAATATGCTTTCCGATGATACCACATATGTTAGATATATGTTATTTACAAATTCAAAATGACGGACACAATTAGGGTAAATTTTTTTTACTCACCCTGTATAATATTCTTCTGAAATTGAAACCATTTTTCAAACCATTTGTTCTCTTATTACAGATGATCATTTCTGAAGAAGCTAGACATAATTCCGGCAGTTGTGCTGCAGGGAGACTGTTTCCAATACAAGTAAATGGACAGAATTTGAAGTTCGTAGTGCAAAACACCAACATTGGGAGAGGAGCATGGGATCCAGAAGTCGTAGAAAAGGTATTTAGAAAACCGCTTTCACATAAAACAATTTACTTTATAAACAATTTTGATGAATGTATGACCTTTCATATGACGTCAACGTCGGGCAAAACCGAACAAAGCACTGCCCGCCGAGGAAATAGCACTGCAGATGCACGACTTATTAATGATCAGTGTTCAGTTGCAACACGCCAAATGGAATGGTGTCTAAGGAACATGGATTTTGATGGAAGTTAGCATCATCATCACCTTAGTTACCTTTTCAACAGTAACTGAATTAAACTCACGAATTGGGACTGTCTTATCAAGTATTGTCCCGCTTAGATCATTCGTGTGAGTTAGGCCAGAACTAGAGAGGTTTCGCAAGGTCACGGATACGGATATGAGCACGGATACGTCATCACTTTTTTGCGTTCCAGGTGACGTGTATCCGTAACACGCATGATTTGATACAAGTAAGTGACGGATACTGGCTGAGATACACGTAAGTGAAAAATGGTTATCATTCTGAACCACGCTCAAGTGGGAAATGTTGCCCACTCTATTTTGAAAGTTGATTCTAGTGTGATTTTTTCCCGCTGAACACGATGGTGAACGCCGATAATTCAAAAAATGCGTCTAAAGTCCTTTTCCGGGGGTTCCACTCCAAAAGGGGTGTTTTTACTAAAAGTGTTAGGAATGCCATAGGGGCCTATTTACGTGATTTAGGTGTCTAACTATACATTTTCCGGAATAAGAAATTCCACTAAACTTTGTTTAAATTCCAAAAATATGCTTAAAATGCTCTTCCGGGGGTGCCACTCCGGGACAGGGCATTTTAATGAAAGGATTGGGATGTCCAATTAACATAATTTTATGGTCCAATTACACAATTTCTTACATATGAAATTCAACCGAACTATTTTTTAATGTCCCCCAAAATGCCCAAAGTGCTGTTCCGGGGGTGCTCAATAAAGGGGAGGGGGTTGTTTTACTTAAAGGGTTAGGAATGTCATATTTACTTGATATAGGTGTCTAATTATACATTTCCGACTATGAGAAGTTCATTTAAAGTATTTTCCGTGGGTGAAAGAAATGGTTATTTGAATTTCTCATAGCCGAACATGTATATTTAGACACTTAAATCAGGTAAATAGGACATTCCTAACCCTTTTTAGTAAAATCACCCCCCTCCCCGGAAAAGCACTGTGGGTACCTCCGGAATAGCATTTTGGACATTTTTGGGGACTTAAAAAATAGTTTAATTACTGATGTATAAAAATGTATAATTTGATCATAACATTATGTTAATTGGATATTCCTAACCCTTTCATTAAAATACTCCCTTTTTAAGCATTTTAAGCATATCTTATATATTTAAAAAATACTTTATTTTAATTTCTCATTCCCGAAGATTTATAATTAGACACCTAAATCACATAAATATGACATCCCTAACCCTCTTAGTAAAAACAAACCCTTTTGAGAGTGACACCCCCGGAAAAGCAGCGAGTAATCATGACGCACCACTGATCTCTACACTAGAGATCAGTGTGACGCACACATGCGAAACTAAGATTTATTTGCGCAGCCCCGTGAACGGTTACGGCTATCATATCCGTAACCGTATCCGTATCCGTGACCTTGCGAAACCTCTCTATTATCAAGGTCCCGTCTGATTCTGTACCCATTTTCTCTAAACGTCTACGTTCAGTGAACGTCGTTCACGCCTAGTATCATCGATATCTTTCTTCAACCAAGGGGAACGCTGTTCAAGAGGCGCGTGCGAATCAAGCGCGTGCGAATCTCCTACTGCTGTAGGAGATACTATCTGATTGGTAAGGAGACTCGTGTTCCCCTTAGCCCCTCGTTTTCATAGGAGTGAAAACCCTCAACTATTCAACTTCTGTTGAAATTTTACTATTGTTTGAAAGTGGTTATTTAGTGCTATACTTGTGTCGAAAAATATTTAAATATTTTTCGACACAATTGAGTATAGCACTAAAAATAAATCGAAAATTCGCAAAATTTATCTTAACCGCTATCAGTAATGATAAAATTTCAACAGAAGTTAGAAACAAATTGAAATGAATCATTCTCTATTATTTGTATTACGCACAAGTATGTTCTGGCTATTAGCAGAACAAAATCTAATTTTTATTTCGTGTGCAATAACTTCAAACACACATAAATTCAATTCACAATTTTCTCTTAAAGGAAATTGAGTTCTCTGTTCTACAAGCCGGAGGTTTTCGTTCCAGACTTGAACTCATGTTCATCAATGTGTTACGAGTAGATAAAACATTAGGAGTAATCAACGCTTTCCAAGGCGAAACACATGTAATCACTGATGTCCACTTTGCCGATACGATGATTAAACAATCTGAAGGTAATTTAATTCGTTGTTAAGGATCTTTCTAAGTGTCATCTGATTAACCGATTTGATGATATGGCGAGGTGACTTATCCAATAGTGGTTTAACATGTTTGTTGTTTAGTTTCGTATCATTGTCAAACAAATTGATAGAAATGTATCCTTAAGTTGGAAATACCCAGTGTCCCTTTAGCCATAAATTTACGCTGTAACTTTCTTGTTTTAGGAGGTGCTATTGCAGCGTCCGGAAGCAATGGTCGCGCGGCCAATTATGTCAGCAATGCCAGGTCCCAATTTGAAGGAACGGTCAATAGTCCCTCTTCTCCACGCCGACGAGCACAGCAAGTATTAACAGATGAAAGGATTGAACTGATAGCTGCAGACATAGTATCGGTGTGGAAAGAGGTAGCGAGACGCTTGGGGTACACGGATGAAGAGTGCAATGATTTCGAAGGTAACGAATGTGCGACGAGTTATCATTCGCCATTCAATATGTTGAAGGACTGGAGACAGTACAGGTGCGATGACTTACGGACGTCCATCAGAAGTCTCGCCCATATTTTACGTGAGCATGGTTACCACGCACGTGCTGACACCATTTTAAGCTGGCGTGATTACTAATTACATTATGTAATCTGGGACTAATTTGAGAGTTAGTTTTCAATTTATATAGCAAATCTGCCTGAAAGGGTACGGCTTAAACTTGACAAGGGGTCAAACACATTTATTTCGTTCCAAACGCGTTTTTCTTGTTTGTCTCTCTCTCTCTCTTCTCTCTCTCTCCTCTCTCTCTCTCTCTCTCTCTCTCTCTCTCTCCCTCTCTCTCGCTCTCTCTATCTCTCTCGCTCTCTTTCCCTCTCTCCCTCTCTTTCTCTCTCACCTTTTGAGATTAAAACTCAAATGTCTATCTTGGCGCATCGTATATAGACGATGTGGCATCTGTTTACAGGGTTTGTTTATATTAGCGACTGGTGTCGTTGGGGCAGCCTTGAACACCACTGCACGGGCTTACTGTATTTTGCGAAACGAAACGCTCATTGGTTTACACGCTTTTTTCCGTCATGCATGCATATTAACGTGCATAACGGAATAAAGCGTGTAATCAAACGTGTGTTTCATTTCGTTTCGTTTCGCAAAACACAGGAAGCCCCTGCACGTTATCGAATTGTGCATTCCTAGTGATCCTCATTTGGTCTAGTCTAGTTTTAAAAGCACAGGTTTGATCAGATGTCTGCCTGCCAGTGCAATTGTGTCTGCCAGAGTGACGTCACATGTCGCATCGTCTATAAGCAAAACAGTTAAATACATGAACAGACAAATCGGACGTTTTCGCGCCTATCATCTGATCATATAAGATACTCGTTGGAGTGTCGTGCCACTTTTGAAGAAAAGATAGAGTGCAAATTCTATATTTTAGAAACCCCGTTGGTGTTAAACCGACATTGTGTTAAAATTCCATCCACAGTATGCTGGATGCGGATCTCATACAAACTACTAGTATTGCAAATTTGTACGTGCATGATAATTTAAATTTAAATAGACTGAAACTACAACAAGAAGATGTTCGACTTCGTGGAACAATTGGCATGATGGTGGAATTCTTCATCAGATATCTGCTAAGGGTCCACACGGCCGCATATAACGATAAAGTAGGAACTCTGAAGAACTCTCTACAGTCGCTGCAAAAAAAACAATTCTCAGGCAAGATTGGGTACCCGCAGCGTGATGTGCGCGCGTCAACCCAGAAGCATAGTTTGCATAAATATTAAAGTTCTGGACAAGCGTCACCCGATTTCTAATTGGTCCAGATACGGCCTTTATGGCCGCGTTTTCATTTGCATAATACATTGCGTGTGTTCAGCTTGCTTGAGTTGTAGCAGCGACTTTATATAGTTTCACGATGTGGGAGGTACTCTGAAGTCACCTACATCACACAGTGCACAATCGATGCAAATGATATGTGACTTATATATACGTTACTGATGGAAACACTGTATGGTGGGACGTACTTTTGAATTGCGTGGTTGGTCCTCAAGAGTTTGCTACATGCTGTGTACCTATCACCTGCCAATAAACTAAAAGGTGGCTTCAGAGTACACCATTAGCTGCATAAGTACTCCAATATACTCCCATGTCTTGTGCTCTAAAATTCCTCAGCAGAAAATGTTTTCATAGGTGGGAAGATGGTGGTCATACTACTGTTGTTCTGTTGTATATCTTCGTTTTTATATCATCATCATCATAATAATTATTATCTTTGGCATGTATATATATTACACATTTGTTATGTGAATAATCATAATGAGTCATTTGTCGGGCAAAACTAAAATTTAGTTTTCAATTTCATAATATGTGTCATTCTTTGAGCTTCATTCTGCTAACAACCTCACGAAAATTGGACTTACGGTTTCAGAGATATGGTCATTTTTTTATGCTTAGAGCATTAAAATACAAAGGAAGCTAATTGGCTATCTCAAAATCAATATTAGAGGCAACTGACTCATTTTATCCTGAACACATTTGTATTTTCAAATTTAGTTAGATTCCGGACTGTATTTTCAACTGTTTTGCTATTTGGTATATAAAATACACGTGTTTTTTCCATTGTATCTTTTGAAATGTTTGATTTATTGCATTGATGATAATGAGTTTGTGTATTTTCATACTTGTACATTACTTCAAATAATTATTTTGTAAATACTATGTTGATCATCATGTTGCTACATACTTCTGTTGTGGTACCGCATAGTTTATCTTTTTGCTCTCTTTTTTTTTTCTTCTTCTTCTTCTTCTTCTTGGTTTTGGGGTTTGTTTTATTTGCCTTACTATCA
>JAMKCH010036831.1:0-14662 GCA_023653785.1 Ophioderma brevispina
CACGTTGTTAACGATCGTAACCATTGGAACACTTGATTAGCTGACTCTTCATCGACCTGAAAGAACTCCGCCGATTGTTGGGGTAAGTATTCGCAGAATACGTTCCGCAGGACCCCACCGGGTACGGGACCGAGGCCTAGCGGAGCGAGGCAAAAATATCAATGAGAGGGCGCTATATCCATCTTGCAGGAACAGACGATGGCAGCCAAGCGCTTTCATAGCATCCACGCAAATATCAAAGTTATAGATTACAGAAATCAGAGCACACACACAAAGCGCTTTGAGTGGTTCGGTCATGGGTGGTTCCTATCACCCATATACGGGCTTAATGTATTCAGCGCGGGCGCAGGCGCTGGCATACAATGCGGGATTCTCAGGTTAACATTGTAAGCCGTTCGACTAAAACATGTTTTTGTATTATTTATGGAGTGGCCATAGGTACTTTTAGGCTTCATTGTGTTTTGCCTTTTACCCCCTGGTGATCCACCCCCACCCCGGGGTCCTTTTTTAATGGGTGCGGGGATGGTCTCGGAGTCCCGTATAAGGGTTTTGGAGTAGTTTGAATTACTTCGTGGGGGTCACCCAAAACTGGGCCATTCCACTAGTTTTATTTTTTCACCGAGGCTCCCTATCGGCTAGAAAAGTTTCGGGACGGATCTAAATGCGTTTTGACCCCCCCTCCCCCTCGAACCGGAAGTGGGTCAAATTCTGGTCGTTTTAAGGCTCCTGCATTTTTTTCTGGATTTGGTTGGCCCAGGAGGCCCTATTTGGGTTCGGAAGGTTGAGACCTCGCCCTACCACTCTCGGACTCCCTTTCTTAGTGGTTCTCTGGTTACGTCCTCGGGGAGGGGTCAAAGGGTCGCTGGACAAAAAAAAAAAAAAAAAAAAGTGCCCCAAGCCCTGCAATCAATATTGAGAGTCTGGGGCCTCGCTGCTCCAAAACCCTTCTACGAGGAAAAACCCCCCCGAGGCTACCCACACCCATAAAAGGACCCGGTGGTTACAAGACAAAACCTTCTATGTCAGCAACCATTGAAACACAAAGCGACCACAAACACCGGGAACCATCCAAAAACCTTCCGGAACTTTCCAAAGTGTCCCTTTTTGTTAAAAAATCTTATTTTTTTGGTCTTTTGGACAGAAATTGCCAATGTGGGTTCCAGGCATGCTTCCCCCCCCATTCAACCCATGAACACAAAGCAGGCCAAAACAGCGGGAACCGTCCAAAAACCTCCGGGAACTTTCCAAAGTGCCCACTTTGCCCCATAAAAACATGTTTTTTAGACCAACGGCCTACATAATCATGAACTCCGCGCATTTGTATGCCTGCGCCTGCGCCTCAGGTGCCCTGCGCCGAATATGAAGCCCATACAATTACCTGGGTGTCTTTTCAACCTCTTATTAACGTCCCTATCTGTTTTTTGAGAGTTTTTTTATGTGTAAAATGTATCACTCATTCTTCCAATGACTTAGACTATCATTTGAGAGCAAATTGAAGAAATTTCATATTTTTGAAAATGTGCCAGTGCCGCTTTAAGTAGAAGTTTTGATTGACCAGGCAAACCAAATTTCACATGTACACTATAAGTGATTGCACATGCGAACTGATGTATCATTCTCATCGGGGAGCATTCTATTTTCCCTTCACGTTTATTATTGTTATTAGAACATATTACCGCAATATATGAAAATGTCCTATTTTATACCTACAATGATTTTCCGGTGTTTATTTGAAAGGACTATACATGAATGTGACCTCAATGCAGTTATTGGCCAATATACAGTGATTATTTAAACCTGGGATTTTAAAGGCTGACGCAAGAGATTTCCTAAGGAATTGAATACCTTTGTTTTTTGTATCAATTTTACCTTGACTATTATTAATACTACACACAAGAATCACTTCGTCTAATTCCATTCCGTCTAATAACCACTTGGTCTAAACCGTTTTCGTCTAAAATCAGATAGTCTAATTGCCACTTAGGCTAATAACCACTTAATCTAATAACCAGATGGTCTAATTGGCATTTTGTCTAAAACCATTTCGGCCAATATCCAATAGGTCCTAATTTCCACTTCGTTTAATATCATTTGGTCTACACCATTTAGTCTTCTAATAACCAGTTGGTATAATTAACCATTAGTCTAACCCATTTTGTCTAAACCCATTTCGTTAATGATCAGTTGGTCTAATTACCATTTAGTCTAAACCCATTTTGTCTAAACCCATTCCATTTCGTCTAATAATCAGTTGGTCTAATTGCAATTTAGTCTAAACCCATTTTGTCTAAACCACGTTCGTCTAATGAACCCGTTGGGTAATAAACATTAGTCAAACCCCATTTTGCTCTAAACCCATTCGTGACTAATGACAGTTGGATTTCTAATACCCATTTAGTCTAAACGCCAAAGAGAAGGAATATATGGCCGTCAATGAGGAAGATAATCATCATCTATCTGCCACTACAGGACAGTACCCAACTCAAAGAGGTCAGGGGACTTAAGGTACCATAGGGTCCTTATTTGCCCACAGCAAAACTTCTGTCACTCAAAACAAGCTTGAATATGAATGCCAATAAAAACTACACCCATTATGGCAATCTGGTATCTTTTAATCTTTTTTAAAGCGTGTGTGTTGTATCCTGACGGAAGTACAAAACCCAACCGCCTGAGCACATGTCCAAAGCAGTGTCCATCTCCAAAGGATTAGTTTCAAATCGAAGGGGGGGGACGATTAGTCCTTATAGGAATTAATGTCCTGACAGAGCAGAGGTTGGAATATCGTTCCTAGGGAAAGTGTCCATGACACCCAAACATGGACTGCAAGCGCAAGGTGTACTATCCCAAACAACATACATATATTGGCCAATATTGGTTCCCATGGCAATATTGGCATGGCTGAGCTTGTCGACCAATATCGAGCCAATATGGTTTCCCATTGGCAATATTGGCATTGGCATTAGCGGTCGACCAATATCGAGCCCATATGGGTTCACCATTGGGCCAATATTAGCATAAGCATTAGCTTGTCGACCAATATCGAGCCATTATGGGTTTCCCATTGGCAAGTAGCATTGGCATTAGCTTGTCGGCCAATAAATGAGCCAATTGGGTTTCCCATTGGAAATATTGGCATTGTCATTTAGCTTTGTCAACCAATATCGAGCCAATACGGGTTCCCCATTGGCAATAGAGCATTGGCATTAGTTGTCGACCAATATCGAGGCAATATTGGTTTCCTTTTATTGCAATTAGCATTGGCATTAACTTGTCGACCAATATCGAGCCAATAGGGTTCCATTGGCAAAATTAGCATTTGGGGATTAGCTTGTCAACCAATATCGAGCCAATATTTGGTTCCCATTGGCAATATTAGCCATTGGCATATCTTGTTACTAATATTGGAGCAATGATTGGTTTTCCATTGGCACTCAACGTGGTCGAATGTTTGTGAAGGTGGCGCAGTGGTCTCAAATAAGAACTATAATTTGTTTCCAGCAAAATGTTAGTTTTTGGACGATTTATTTTTCTGAATGTAAATGTAACTTTTTTTCCATCACTAATATAATTAGTATGATGCGTTTTGTTGATCCTTTTTCAAGGAGTTTGATTTTAGTCGGTTCACTATGTCAAACATTATATTTGTTGGCTTTTTATGGAGATTGCTAATTTTTGCATTTTTCTGAAGTTCAGCTGTCACAGAACAGAAAAATCGATGTTGGCATTTTTTTAAATCGCCATTATAAGCGCGCCATTTGGATTTGAAAATGGCCGCCATTTTGAACCTTTATTAATATGCTATATCTTGGCTTTTTTAAAGCACCTAGAAAGTCACTTCCACCATCTAAACCTATTGTTTGGGGTGTCAATTCCAATGCTGCAACAACCATTAGATCATTGTAGCTGTGGACGGCCACTTGAATTCAAAAATGGCCGCAAAGGAAAGTGTTTTGCCATACTGTCTCTAAAACTAGTAGAGGCATGATTTATGGCAACTTACCTATGTTTCAGGTTCAGAAAACATCCAATAGAACAGTAATAACAACAATGACATTGTGGTGAAAGTCATCTTGAAATTTCAAAATGGGCCCGCCAAGGGGAAGACGTTTTATGCCCCCAAATTCCAGTCTATAATACCAGGTTAAATTCATTATTTTAGTGGTTTATAGCCAAGGCTATACCTATGTTTCAGGGTCCAGGAGTCCAAATAACTTGTTTAACAACAACTGATCATTTGGACGTTGGCAGCCATCTTAATTTCAAAATGTCTGCCAGGTAAGATTTTTTGCCTACTCTAAAGGTATGTGCAACAGCAGTAGGTGCATAGTAGTACCATACAAAAATATCCCCGGCACAAATGATAAGGCTTTCGATTTTAGCTTTAAACCTTGTATCTGACCATTTTCTGACACGGACACTTTGTTAACAACTCGTAATCAAATGGCTACCGGTGCCGCTGCATTCCAATCTCTTTAAGAGCTAGAAATTCCACAAATCTCTCTATATTTATTAACTCCATAAGTTTTGATAAAAGGTAAATTAAATTAGTGATTTTTTTTATCATTTGACAAATATATAATGCAAGTCATAGTCAAGATTTTGTGTAAACATGCTTAAAATTCAAGATGCAGCCACACTGATAACATGCCATAGTCGATGTTTTTGATTTTTTTTAAATTTATTTTTGTGTGCTGGTCCCATCTTATTTAACCCAGTCTTATCACATTATCTATTATTATTGTTGTCATTTTCTTCTTTCTAATATCGTGAACGAGCAATCACGGGCCGTATCTAAGCTTAATTAGGCCTAGAACCTTATGACAATGGCGTTATACCACAAAAAATACTAAAGTAACGCTCAGGCTCCTTCATGTAGAGAGGCACTGCTTACACATACCGGCTTTTATGCGAAAATTAATCATTCAATAGATGGGCTCCTTTATGATCCCGCTAATGTGTGACCGCGAAAGTTTCAGTGACCACTCCCCCCGGCAAAAATTGCCCAGGTACATGCCCGCCTGTATGGTGAAGTAAAATTAACAGGGATAGTTTATCGCCCATCAATGACCTGCATGATTAAAGTCGTGGGGTGGGGGTAGGACACGATCTGCTCGATTTGGGCATTGGGGATTGCCCATCAAGGTGAATTCCAACGGTAGTAAGTTTCTGGTCCCTTTACCCTCAGCTAATTTTGTTTATCATTTCTCTTTGCTATAAGCCCTCTGGGAAAACACCACACACAATTGGAAAAAAAAGTAGAAAAAAAAAAAAAAAAAAAAAAAACAAATTGGACAACATAATTAGTCTACCACAATGAATACCTTCAAATCTCAAAACCATCTGTCCCATATAGTATTAGCAATTCCCCGAAATTTACGATAAAAAAGTGTAAAAAGAGCTAAAAAGTATGAGCTTCTCTCTAACCAAAGTCATATTTTGGCATTTTATTTGGTTAAATTCCTAGTTTAGATGGGGTCAATGCATTAGTAATATATGGCAGTCTATATAAGTTTTAAAGTCCAGAAAGATTCCCATATTTGCCAACATTATTGAATTTTTATGCAAGTTTAAAAAAGAGAAAATCAGATCAGACGTCTAACCGGTTCTTCTAATCGTAGAGTGAAAGACAAATAGCCCTTATATCATTCATTTGCCATTTAATGTCATCATAATTTTTAGATTATGTAAACAATATGTTATATGTAGATTATCACTTGATAAATTTCAAATATCTTGAGGTGGCCATAGAACCCATTATATTTTGCTTTAACGTGTTTAACTTTAAAAATCAAATGTCATAATAAGTATTATGTTCAAATAAATTTATCTCATACTTTTGTAGTCATTCTCGTGCTACGTTCCAGCCCCCTGGAGTTTGGACCTATTCATTAAGTCGGAGAGGGCAATGAAGAATCAAATGCACGTGCCACAACCGGATTATCTTGGAGGACACTCCGTCATATAACTCACTGCACCTAACTAAATACACTTTTCATTCATGTTATGGAAACGCACAATAGTGTATTTCAGGCCTTGAAATTCCTCACAATAACATGAGTACAGATTACCTGCGCCTCATTGATTTTTTTCACCTCAGCATACTTGTACGGTGTCACATATCATATGAATCGAGTTAGAGTAAAACATTTTTCTAATAATTGGTATGATATAAAATATCTTCAAATAATATTTATATGGCAATTTATAAGTTCAAAGATCTTGCAAGGTGACCATTTTTGTTGCTTCCATCTTGGATTTGAAGTATGGTTAACTAAAAAAAATATGAGTTTCGTATGGCCAAAGACACCATGCTTTAATTTACATTGTTTAGTGTTCTTGGATGCAATAGGTATGTTTGTATGTTGCTGTAACCTTATGATGACCAACTTAATATGTAACTGACAATTCCTAAGTTTTTTATTTGTTTGAAGGTGGTATATTGGCTCTATCAGGCATTGATGTTAGGACAACAAAGCGCATATGTGGCTTTCTATACGGCAGAATGCATTATCTCTAGCCTTCTTTTCTTTAATAGTGGTTTTTGGATGTAAACCAAATATATATATTTAATATTTAGTGCAGTTTATGACAATTTCTATGTTTAAGGTCCTCAGAGGGGGGTTACCAACCTTGATTGGAGCTTGTTTAATAGAAACAAATACAACCTATATTGATTTTAAATGGTCAAAAGGAATAGCAGGCCAATCCCATACTCTAACAAGAAGGACCGAAGGCACCAACTACTCCACTCCTCAAAGAACTCCTGTGAGCGCATTATTTTTAAAAGCTTAATATATGATTCTTATAAGGGTACTAGAACAAAAGAGGATAGGCAGGCGGAGGGAAAACCTTCTGGAACATTGCGTCATACGTGTCCGAATACCTCTCTTTTGTATTCCTGGCAGGCCATTCTTGCGGTCTGAGATGTGCAATATATCCCCCCATCCTAGAATGGGAGCCATGCACGAATCAATATTTCAGATTGGACTTTTCGTTGTCAACGACAATGCTCCAATTCAGGTGTGTAGCCCGCCCCGTGGTCCGCGGGGACAATTTCCCGGTGGTGCAACAAATGTCCCGTATATTAAGCACAAATACAAACCCGGTCGCAGGGCAAAGAGTCCAAAAAAGGGCTGATTTTAACACAATAAATCCGTCGTTACTTCCTATTTTCCCCTCAAAATATTTCAGAGGGGGCACTCTTGCCCCCCCTGGCTCCGCCCTGCTTCAAATTATAATAAATTTTGGTGGGCCGCCAGCTGTAAGGCTGGCAGGACCACTTAGCGATCCGTTTGGGCGATGTATGTAATGTAATGTTGCGGATGTTGTGTGTGTGTCACTAAATTGTATTTTTTTTACATTGGACCTCATTGCAAATTTGAAGGTTCATTGGAACCAATTTGTGTCATAGGTGCACTATGGAATCCCTCATATGTTGATGAGATCAATGTCTTTGTACCAATGTCAAGTCATATGAGGCAAAGCTATTAAAAAATAGGCCAAAATCTAAATGACCTACATGAAAAGTTTTGAAAAGTTTCAAACTTGAGTCATAGATGCCACATGGGATCCCCCAATTTGTTGAGGTCAAGGTCATGTGCCAAGGTAAAATTCATGCGAGTCAAGTTTCAGATAGTGCTGGGCTGCCCCAAAGCTTATATTCTTTTAATGCGAGCGCAAAAGCCGAGAACCGGAAATTCTATTTATTAGACTTCTGGATGATTTAACTGAACATAGTATAGATATATGGTAACTTAAAAGTTAATATTGTAAAGGGTCCATATTGGCCTAATGCCATCTCAATTTCTGAGCAGTTTGGAAAAACGAATTAACCATATAAGAGTGCCTTATACAGACATGACAGGTAACATCATGCAGACAATATATGCAAGATTTCAATTTCACATTTTTTTTATTTTTTTTATTTTTTGCAGGCAAACTGTAAATATTACACTGCTAATAGTTGGCATTTTTGAAATTTAAGATGTGTGCCATAACCCAAGTGATCCATGTTTCTAGTGAAAAACTTATTGAATCCTAGACCATGGAAACATTGCAAATAAACACTGGAATCATTGCCTCTAACCGTCCAGAAACAGCAGATATTGGACAACGAACTTTAATTTGGCAGCCATTTTGAAAATTAATATGCCGCCAAAAATAAATGATCTGATTGGTTGTTGTCAAGATCTTATTGTATTCCTTGACCTTAAAACATGGTATAGACACCAGAATCATTCCTTATAGTCTCAGAGACCAAGATATGAGCAAAAATTGGCGGCCATTTTTAAATTCACAATGGCCGCCATAGGGAATTTTAAAAAATGCCACATTGATTTTTTTTTGGTGAACATAAGCTTTCAAAAATGTATATTTCCTAATCTCCATCAAAAAGCAACAAAATTACATAGAGGAAACGGACTAATTAATGGGAAACAATGTAAACACAACCTATTTAACTCAACATAGATATAACTTGACCCCATTATAGCATGTAATGTCAGAAAAGGTATTATACATGTTCCCACATTTTGCATAACTTCCCTTCCACTACCTATTTGTAAATAGTCGTATGCAAACATTTCCCTGTATTAAGGGGAGGGGTCGTTCCCTATATATTGGAGTACTGCAATTTTTAATTAAGTGCTAATTATTGCTCAATTTTAATTGGATTAATTAAGGGGGTGCCAATTAATACCAGCAACATATTTTAGGCCCAAGATTGGCAAATGGCCATATGGGCCAATGAAGCATCAATAGTGGTCCAATGTATCACATTTTTGGCCAGGTTAGGCCCAATATTGGACTGCCATATTGGGCAAGCTTGTGCCCATGAGCAAATAATATGTTCAATATTGTAACCGAATATGGGCCAATAAAAGTTTCAATATTGAGGGGCTTATCTTGGGCCAATATTGTAATGTTTTCTGAAGAAAGTCTTCAGGAACATTGTCCGGTTCGGTAGAATATCGATCTTAGAGTTATGTCCAAGTCCGACGAAGACGGACTATTAGTCCGTAGGAACTATTGTCACGTTGTAGTACTACTACTGGTTCTTAGGAATTTGTGTTCAGTCCGAGGAATGTTAAGAATTCTAACAATATTTTCACTCATTATTACTAGTCATTGACAGTCTGATTAGATTCAATGAATCAGAAATAATTAAAATAAAAAATAATCAGAATTTGGATTTTCATCTAAACAAAGGAAGTAGTAAGTGAGTTCTTCCAAACCTTATAAGTAGTATACACTAATATTTAACTGGCCGCCATAACAAAATAAACTTAAACTACAAAAAAAGCCCCAAGTTTTTACTTTGATCAGTTCAAAATATTTTTTACTTGTAGCGGTTTCTACACTTAGCATTTTTCCCCCCTGGCGGCCCTATATGGAACCCTCAGTAATGAAATCCTTAATAATTTTCATAGGAATCTGAGAACCCCAAAAAGATTTCTAACAGAACCATAAAATGGCTTACATCCTTAAATAACTCGTTTTGGTTCGTTGAAGAACCTTAATCCTTGTCTTAACCAAAGCCTTTTTTTTTTAAAATGGTTACCCAAGGGGGTGGGGTGACCGGGAAGTGTGGTTACCCACCTCCCTTTGGGATTACGATGCTTATGATTTTGATACCAGGGGATAGTTATGGTCTTTTCTTTCATTGATACCCCCAAAAATAAGTACCAACGTACTATTATGGAAGTCACAATGACGTCATAAAGACCACGAAATCGGTAAAATGGGGTTTCTTGTAGAAAATCGGCGAAAGTCCAATTTGCGAATGTGTTTTGGAAATATTTTTAAAGGGGGTAAATACTCTGGAAGGAAATGAATACACAATGACACATTGAGAGATGTTAATAATGATATATTGCCTATATCTTAAAAATAAAATGAACAAGGGGCTACTATTCCTTGGGCCAGAGGTCGAAAGGATGACTATATCCCTAGGAACCACATCCCCTGGACCATTTTGACACGGTATATAATTTGTCGTTCATGGGATACTTTTCCTGGGCACAGTGTGCCGACAAAGGGACTCACCATCAAAACCCAAGCGTTCTAGGACGTCACCCAAAGTCAGTATTCCCACAGCACTTGACTACGCAGATGATCTTGCTCTAACAGATGATCGGATATGTGGTGCACAAGATTACTAACATCACTTGAGAATGCGGCAGACCAAGTCGGCCTACATCTAAATGCCAAGAAGGACTAATATATGCGTCAATGGGGAAGATAATCATCAACCGATCTGCACAACAGATGGTAGCCAACTCAAAAGGGTCAAGGATTACAGTATCTAGGCGTCTATGTTGACGACAGCAGGAAAGACTCCTGCCCGCAAAGGACAAGCTTGGCAATGCGCAATAAACTACACCAATATGGCGAATCCGGTATCTCCCATTCAACCAAGCTAAATTCTTTAGAGCATGTGTGAAGAGAGGGTGTATCCTGTTATATGGATCGAGACCCGGGACCAATGAAGAAAGAGCTACAGGATAGACAGGATGGCACCTAACACCAAGCTTTCTTATGCGAGTACAAAACAATACTGGCGTGAGACAAGACCAAAGCACAGATATTATGAGAGATATTCTTCCAATTTCATCTTCTGTTGCCAAACGCCGTGCACGATTTGCCGGTCACGACATCGTGCGATTGATCAAGTAGTCTCATACGTCATATGTTGGAAGTTACCTTGCAAAACAGGGGTCGTCGCACCTTTAACTTACAATTGATGTGTGATTGCTCGAGACATCAGCAGGATCCATCGGACATCCCCATCTTAATGACATACAGGGACATTTGGCGCGACATGGTGCACGCATCTCGGCTGCGGGCAGTTAGATAGATAGATCATAACTTATTTTAAGGGTTTCAAAGTGCTAAAATTTATCCCGGGGAAGGGGGGGGGGAACTTTTCAAGGTGGATATGATGCGTGAAACACGGACAGTTACAAATGCACCCTGACACGAGCATTGCCGAATCGATTAAAAGAACAACCAAACATTATTTTGTCAGTACTTGCACCCTAAACAAGTAGCACTGCATTGCGTCAGTAATATAAAAAAAATACGGCCTTTATTGATCTTGATTGCTTGCTTACAATTTATGATGGTTTTGATCTCTCTGCTTAATTTGAGGTATTACATTAACCTAAGTAGGGGCATCAACAATGTAGGTAAAGAAAAAAAACATACTTATAAAATATTACACCTATAAATATAGACAAAAAAAACTAAAAACCGCAAAAAATAAAAAAAATAAAAAAAATTCGGGGGGGGATTTGTATTCAAAGGTGGATATGATGCGGGAACAAGAAAAAGCGCGTAAAAGAACAAGGGATTCTTTTAAGCGTTTTCTTGTTCAAGCATCATATCCACCTTTGAATACAAATGCCCCCCCCCCCAATTGTTCAAAGAAACCCACTTCCGGTATTGCTTTTGTAAATATAAAAGGGTTAGAACCTTCCGAACTCATACATCCCAAAATTAGACGTCGTTATTGGTTTTACGCGTAAACGCGAAATCTTGACGACAATTCTATGATTTTTATAAGTATTAGAATATAAAGCACTATTTTCGGATTTCACAAATGGAGCTAAAGAATTGATAGATTTTTGCGCGACGAGTGACGAACAAGATATACCAAAAATGATCATGTTTAACGTGTTTAATGACCATTTTGTCTATTAATTTTATTATATTATTAAACTGACAAAATGTGTCCCAGAGATACTAGTATGTGAAATCATGTCCCAAGCATAAGGAATTTAGTTCATAGTCTATCCGGGGGCACTCCCATCTTAGAGGTGGACGCGCATGTAGGCTGTTAAGATCCCCTATTCAGCATCGCGTTCACACAAGACCCCAGAATTTTGCAATGTCAGTTTCAATTTTTTTAAATTTACCAGAAACGTACGCAAAGGGACCCCTATTTTGGGGAATACATTGCACTCAAAGATCACCAATTCTAAACAATTGCAAAGTTGTCACGCGAAAAACCTTATTTTGGGGCATTTTGGAGGCTCACCAAAGATCCCTATTTTTGAGTCATTGTCACCGAAGGCCCCTGGGTTTTGAAGTGACAGCCTTACATCCTATCCATTCATATAATTGACCCCCCCACCCCCCGATCTTCAGTGATACAATTTGTCAATTATACACTGTGATGTTTTGGTTGGAAGATGAACATGGCTGGCAAACTAAAGTTTATAAAAACGATATACCCTACTGTAAGTTCACACTATAGTGCAGTTAACATTTGAAATAACTTTCTAGGAACTTTAATGAAGGTTAAAAATATAGGCAAACGCGAAATGCGAAAAATGTTTTTATTGCCCTTTTGGACCCATTTATTTTTTGGCCGCTAAAAACAATCCTCTTTTGGAGTGTTTGTTTTTAAGATTTTCCAATTGAGTAAAATCATAAAATAATAATAATGTAATAATAATAATCATGCGCAAAAAACACAATTGTAAAGCATGCGCGACGGCTTCTGAGACAATTGTTTTATGTTTTTCTTGGCCTAATAATGCGCCACAGTCTGTAGCATGAAACTAAGTACCTGAATATTTAGGAGCCGGAACGAGATGTAATACGGGGTATCCGTAAAAAGGTATATTTTCAGAGATTCGACCCACACAAAACAATTTTTTCAGGCAATGATCAACCGAAAGGAACATCTTTCTGATCAAGCTAGGCCAGCTAGGAGAATGAAGATGAGTTAAAGGAAATATGTCATGATCTGAATATTTGGAAAATTGGTATGGAGGAAAGCTTAAGTAACGTAGAATACATATAATCAAAAAGGGGAAAATTGTCCACATTTGTGAGTATTTTGCCCTTTATTTTCCGACCAATAGATTACTCGAACCATTCCGACATCCACATCGCAGGCAACTGATGACGTCAAAAGTGATGGACCATCCATAATTTTACGTCGTTGTGACCATCAGTTCGCAGTGTTGCCACTTAATACTAATTAAAACACACGAAATGAAACAATAAATATGTCATTCTGTATACTTATTTTTCTAATTTTATGTTATCTTCATTAATCCATCAATATTAAGTGTCAGCAATAACAATTCGAGCAAACACGATGTTTTGGTCATCACTTCTTTTTTGATCGTTCCACGAGGAGAGACAAATATTGGGCGCTTTTGATCAATGAATCCGTGGGAAAAATCCGCCCGTTTTCGTATGTCAAAAAAAGCAAAAAATAAAAGGCCTCTATTTTGTTATTTACATCAAAATTGTATTATTTTTTCGGGAATTAGTGATGTATGTACATATATGTTAGAATGGAAGTCACTGAGCTGCAAAAATCTGAATAATTCATTTAAACCCATGCAACCACGATAGGTATAGACCGTATACAATAGCCAGCCATGTTGGTGGAAAAAGATAGGACGCATTCCGTACTACAAATACATTCAGCCTGTAAATGATCCCGGTGCCAATCGCTAAAACATGGATCGATTGACAGCTTAAGTATTGTAGTCCTGGAATGTATGTATGCATCTTGTCCACCACATGTCTGGTGGCTGAAGTATATTGAAGTACGTAGATTAGATCATTTGGGATCGTAGGTGCATTTGGGTGTTTTCGCATCTGTGTTGTTTGGTTAGTCCTGCCTGCGTGCGTCCCTCGTTTTTTTTTTTTTTTTTGCACTAAGGACCCAATTGAATTAGCTGTTAAAGCTTTGGGCTATCCTTGGTATCCTGGTTTATTATGTCAATCCAAGATGCAATAATTTCCTGGTACCTGTATACAGAGGTTATTTAATTTAAGTTAGTGCAATATGAGATATTAATCTATTTTACCTTTAGTTAGTCTGTGTGCAATTTTTGATGTGTTTGGAGTACGAATAAAAATGAAATGAAACGAAAAATGGATAAGCTTCAGATTGGAATATTTGTAAAAATTTGATTTCGTTTATCATTGTAGCTAATTAGAAAAAGCTGTTTTCAAGAAAAGTCTTTCAATATTATATATAGTTCTAACCATTTTGCCAACATATGCCAGTCAGATCTCGAATGCTGTGTTATATGCTATTGATTTAGATAAAGAAATAAGACGAAAAGAAAAAGGAATGCATCAACACCAAAATACATTTAACATGACAACCTTGCAACACATGTCTGTGTTACAACAAGAAGTTTGACAACATAAAATGTAGGAAGGTCAACTTTATTTCAATTTGCATATCACAAATTATGTTTGAAATGAATGGGCAATGTTTAAAAAAAAAGCTAGGTAAAACGGAAAAGGTCTGAATTCGGAAATAAATAATGTGAAACATGTCATTTCGGGTTGTTTTTATATTGTAATATGGTGCCCTTTGTGATTAAGCATTAGACAAAATGAGGAGTAGAAGAAATGGGCATGAGACGAACTGGCATAGTCGAAATGGTTTAAACAAATTTGGTGATTAGACCAAGTGGTCAGTAGACGAATTGGCATTAGACGAATGCGTTTTAGACAATATGGGGATTAGACCAAGATGGCGAAGACGAAATGGCATTAGACGAATGGTTTAGACAATTGGTGAGTAGACCAAATGGGCAGTAGACGAATGGCATTAGACGAAATGGTTGTAGACATATGGTGATTCGGACCAAAGGGGCAGTAGACGAAAATGGCATTTGACGAA
>JAMKCH010036832.1:0-15739 GCA_023653785.1 Ophioderma brevispina
CACAGTGGCCTATGGTACCGTGGGAAACAAAGAATTGCTCATAACACAAAACCGCAAGATCGGAATCAACTCAAATTTTGTGAACAAGCTTTTCTCAAGGATATCTAGCGAACCATGAATAAAACTGAAGGTGCTGGAATCACGAAATGCACATTTAAATTAAAAGGATTGTACGCTGGAGCTACATTGTACTTGTGTGCCTTTGTGTTTACTGTTGGAAATAATTAAAAGTAAAATTTGTCTTCTTTGTTTTCAATTTAGATGACCTAAACTTCACTCCACTGCAACCACTAAATCTAGCTAATGACAAAGTAAGCTTTGAATGTCAGCACTGCAAGAAACATACAGCATCACCTGTAGCACCCAAGAAAGGAAGGAGACTCTGTGCAAGGCGGCGCCGAAAGATGAAAAAGCGAAGAACAAATCAACAGCAAGAACAAGACTGCAGAGGTAGGAAGTTTTTATTACTGTAAAACAAAGGAAGACTTGCAGAAACGTGTCCGTTAGGCGGCGGAAAAAAAACCCCTGTTTTACGGTGAGCGGACCTTTCAAGTTAGGTCGGTCGATTTTTTGGGGGGGGATTTTTTCTTCCTGGAGGTCAAAATTCGCCTAAAATAGCCCAAAAATCTGAAATCTGGAGAAAAAAATGAAAAAATTTTACAAGCAAAATTTTCTTTAAAAATTAGTCAATACTGATAAAATTGAGCTAAAAACAGGCTGATTTTACATGATTTATTGGAAAAACTAAAAAAAAACCTTGAAAACTGAAAAATTGGGGTCAGTCGGCACGTAAAACAGGATTTCTTTCGTCGTCTTAGCTTTATTTAGGGACTCGCCTTTCAGTTCCTGCAGAAGAATCGTGGCCAGCATGGAGAGTAGCTGCGCGTATATAGCGTCACTTTAATGCAAGACACGCATACGTACTTGCAGCTCATTTCAAACCTGCGTAAATTATGCGCCCACGTGTTGCTTCCACGCTGCTGCATGCGTACCGAATGTTCCACGCTGGCCACAATTATTTGCGTGAAATGTACAGTGTAGATATTGTAAGGGAAATTAAAGGTATGCAGTTTCCTGGAGGGCATGCTTTTTTCACAGGAAAATGGCAGATCTGCGATTATCTGCACAAAATGGAAGTAATAACTTCCACAGAATTTGTTAAATCTGTAACCGTGCATGCCAGCACTACTGCAGCAACGCTTAATAATTGAAATAATCTTACAAGCTACTCTTAACGTACATGATGAAATGGAATATTGGAATTGAAATTGGTGATGATGGCTTTTTACAACATACAAAACACAAAGTTACATTTTTTTATAAATCGGGTGGGACACCTTTTCCAAAGACACTATCATTTGCCAAATCAGAAAATAATAAAAAAATTAAAAATCATCAAAAATCAGGTTTCCGCATGAGTTTTCTTTTTTCGTCCCCTTAATTACACTTTTGTGTGTTTTAACAGATGAAATGGCTCAACAACATAGGACAAGAGAAAATACTACAGCTGTTGAAGTTGAAGGTGTTTCTCCTGCAGCCTGCAAATCTACCTTACAAATTGCAACTGATAAACCAAGAGGTAAGATTAGTTTTGTCACCATCATCTTGTGTATTGTGTAGGCCCCTACTAAAAAATAATGAAACGGCTACGACAGGGGTGTGTGTGTGTGTGTGTGCACTCAAACTGTATATTTACTTGACTGCTGGTAAAGTGTCTTAGGTTCACAGACCTTTATTTTGAATACATTATACATGTACCTCTCATATTTAAATGCTCTGGAAAAATTAAAACTGCCCATTTAATAGGCGCCGAAAAAAGAAAACCCTGTTTACGGGCGAGCGGACCTTACGAGTAGGGTCGGTCGGTCGGGCAAATTTTTTTTTATATATTTTTTTCTTTTCTGGAGATCAAAATTGGCCTAAAATAGCCCCAAAATCTGAAAAATCAAGAAAAATGAAAAAAAAAATTGATAAATTTGTGCAAATACTGAAAAATCAGGGTCGGTCGGGCCCGTAAAACGTTTTTTTATTTCGTTTGTTTTATTGCTATTGCCAATTGGGCATTTACCCCACATGATGCGGTACATGTACATGTAGGGCTATTAAACCATTTGGCTGTTGCTGTTACAGTAAGGAGAAAGAGAATAAAAAAATGACTGAGCAAGTATAAAACTGGGTGTGGCTATTTTGTGACCCTGATGAATTGTACGGAATAAAGTGCACTGCTGAATTCTTCAGGGTCATGTGTGTCAGTGGATCACACAAAATGGCCACACCCTATAAAACTCCCAAAAATATTTGAAAATTTTATCTTAATCTTCTGAAGCTCTTATTTGGTTGATGTTCATTCAAGCAAGAAGACTTGGAGCTGTACATAAGAACACACATAACCTTTATTTTTTCTTTTCTTTTTTTTCTTGCATGCAGATCTAATTTACACACAAGGACGATTGACTGTCGGTGGAGACTGGGAGTGGGAGGCAAGGTTTCTGGGTACCAGCGGCCCGAATGGGAAGTATTTTTGTAATTCGTGCCTTGTCGTTACCACTGACATGCCCAAGAATGTACCACATGCACTGCACATAATGCCCAAATATCAAGACAGAACTGATGGCAGAAGTAAAGTTCTACCAGACGATGATGACTTTCTCAGAACTTTTGACGCATGCCATGCAAAGCATGCAGAATTTGTTGCTGCCGGTGGCGACAAAAAGCATGCACAGAAATACAATAACTGCATAAATCCGCCTCTCATCACAGGTTCTGATTTTACGGTAGACACAATCAGCACCAGCCCACTCCACATAAGCCTGGGCCTCGGGCTGCAGATAATGAATATTGTGGAAAATACCGCGATTGCGCTAGACAAGGAAGTTAAAGAAGCTAAAGGAGATTATACTCCTTTTGAGTCTGTTTTTAAGCATCAAAAAGATATTCTGAAAAAGTGCCAGAATTTGAATAGAAAGATTGAAGGAATCCAGGAAAAGATTTCTGAAGCAAAAAAGAACAAAATTGAGATAATTAAAGATCGTGCTAGTTTCTGGAAGAAAAATTCAAATGGTTCTTTTAAGAACAACAGCGATCTTGCTAAGGGTGTTAGGAACCTTTTTGAAAAGCTAGGCAAGAGTATCAAAGATCATGAAGCTGAAATTGCTAAGACAAAGCAAACCTTGAAAAACAGAGAAAAAGAACTGAAGAAAACAGCTGATGAGTTGGACTCTATTAAAGGACCTTTCAAGACAAAGTTTGATGCAGTTCTTGATAGTCTTGCGTTGAAACGAGTTGTGTATCACAGCGGATCCCTAATTGGGCCAGACGTTAAAAAACTTGCTTCCTATTCTAATGTGGACAAATTTGCATCTATCTTCAATGTCATTGAAATAGACACGCCAAATGGAGCGAAAAAGTTCAGCTCAGATATTCTACGAGTCAAGATCATAACTCTGCTCACAAAGTTTGCACAGTGTTATGAACTGTATAACAAAAATAGAACTCTATGTGCACATGAAGTGGAGATATTGGTGATGAGATGCATTAGCTTTGGAAGCTGGTTCCCAGTGAACTATCCAGAAGAAAACCTAAAACGAAAGCTACATAATCTTTCAGTTGAAGTTCCACGACAAGCTAGACGGCTACTCACTATAGGAATGCTTACAGAACAAACTATTGAATCACTGCATCCTTACATTAATAAGCTAGACAGAATGTTTTGTACTGTACAAGACAAATGTGCAAAAGCAAAGCTTATTTGCCGTCAACATAATATGTACAGCTCACCAACTCTTCCACAGCTCAATTAAAGCTCAGAAAATGCATGTAATGCATGTACAGTGATCATGGCCTTGCCATACACTATATTGGTGTTTGAATTGTGTCTAAATTATGAATTCAGTACCAAAAACAAAAAAAAAAAATCTAACAAACCTGCCAAACCATTCCATGTATTATACATGTATGTCATATACTTGTGCAATTTGACTTCAACCAGTGCCTTGCCAAATATGTGCTTTGAATTATATTGTCTTTCCTGATTTCAGTACCAAAGTAGAGACTGCGAATAGTTTTTACGGCTGTACGCAGCATTAGCAGTGGATATAGAATTTAAGCATGACTTGCCAAAGAGAAACATGCTGTTTGAATTTTATTATCTTTCAGGTACCAAACTTGCCAAATATGTGCTTTGAATTATATTGTCTTTCCTGATTTTAAGTACCAAAGTCAGAGACTGTAGCATAAAATTTAAGACTTGCCAAAGAGAAACACGCTGTTTTAATTTTATTGTCTTTCAGGTACACGTACCAGTAATTTCACTCACATTTTTTCTTAGGAGTATTTCACTCTTGGAGCAAAATTCTCAAGAGTGAAATTGAAAATCTGAAGAGTAGAATCTGCACTGAGTATTAATGAAAAAAGAAAATTGAAGCGTGACTTCACTCTTAAGAATATTTTTTCAAAGAGTGAAATACAACGTTCAAGAGTATTTCTCTCTCGTGAAATTGCTGTGTATGTACCAAACTCAAGTGTAAATAATTCCAGCCAGCTGATTCATACAACATGTAGGTGTACAATGTACAAGTGCCATCAACTTGGTGTGATTGGTGTCTTGCCAGATTTGTTTAAATTTTGTCAGTCTGTTGGGTATCAAACCTAGAACTGTAAATAACTTATACATTTATGTAGTAGTAAGCAATATATTGTATATGAAGTGCAATAACATGTCAGTGCCTTGCTACATAGTGCCTTGCCAAATAGGCCTATAGTTTGAATATGAATTAATTTTTAATTTTACTATCATTATTTTGTACATGTATACGTACGTACTCTGTACCGAAGTCAGAAACTGTAAATAATTTTTAACAGTATCAGTCATTGGAATTCAACAAATTTCAATGACTTGCCAAGTATGTGGTTTTATAGTCATTCAGTGCCAAATTCAGATGAAGTTTTAGCAAGGCGTGATTTTTTTGTATATAAACTCAAAACTAGTGAAAAGTCTTGCTTAATGTTTTTAAATTGTATTATTGTTTTCCAGTACGTTGTACATGTACATGTGCTCAACTCATAACTGTAAATAATTTCTTGCAAGGCAATACTTTCTACATGTGCGTGCAATTCAATAACAAGTAATAAAGTGATAATACCTAGTTTGCCAAATATGTGGTTTGATTTTTAAAAGGGCCACCAATGATATAATTGTTACAAGTGTCAAAGATTTACGATCCTTAATATACTACATGGGAGAAATGATCATGAAAAGGGGTGGTTTCTGATTAAAGGGGCATTTCGTGATCCACAACCTCGTCCCCCGACTTAAAGTAGTTGAGATTTTTATATCATCTGAACCGTTAGCCTTTGTAATCCATGTGTACCTAATTTTTCCAAAATTTGGCTGTATCTGTAAGAAATTCACAATTATTTTCTGTCCGTAAACGGACAGAAATACATGTAGAGCACATTGGCCTATGGGACCGTGGGAACAAGCAATTGCTCATAACACAAAACTGTAAGATCAGGATCAACTCAAATTTGACAGTGTTGTAAACAGTGTTGTGGAAGTAGGGATGTACATACATACATGTAGACAACCAGAGAAAGAGATGAGATACTATTAAAGCACATGTACATGTAATAAAGAAATCACCAGTGACAAATTTTTCTTCATCTTTATTCACATTTCTTCCTTGAGTATCAGGTCACAAATCAGAATTGAACCAGACTGGGGGAAATGTCCATTCAGGGCTTGAAGAGCACATTGTACTTTGAATGTACTTGGGTAACTTTATTTTTTTCAGTATTCTTTGTTGTAAAATATAGTGGATTTTCCCTTCAAGTTTCTTTTCCAATTTGTTATTTTGACCACGACTACCAAAGCATTCATCTTAAAGGACTGAGAAAAAATGGTTTGCATTTTCATTCAGACACCCTGCTAGAGAAATTAAGCATCCTGCTTCTTAAATTTTGCCATTTTAAATTTGAAATTAGGCAATGACATTGATTCCATGCTTTGTAGTTTCGGACCTTGGTGTGTGGCCAGGGGTTTGTGGGTCCAGGCTGTAACATGATCGAAATGCATGTGAAAACTACTCCCAAGAGTTCCTAGTGGTCAGCACTCAAGACCCTTTCAGCCAACAACAACAAAAACTTTGGGAACACCAAACAGGTATGTAAAAGGGTATTAACAACATGTTAGAAATTGAAAGGAATTCAAATATCAAGCGTTTGGAACGCAAGAACAATGTATAGCAAATTATTGTAACAAAGGGAATAGATTTTTTTGATCTGGGAAAGAGTAATAGGCGAGTTGTAAAGGGGTGAAATGGAATAGAAAAATTGTTGCTGTTAATGAGTGATACATGATAAAAAACATTTAAAAAACCAAATGAATTCCACAAAAATCTAATTCGATATTTGGATTTCATGTCTTCCGTCCAAACTCAAAAATGAAAAAAATAACTCAGCTCAATTATTTATTTTGAAATGCATGGTTTTTACTGTCAATACCTTGAAATTGCCAAATCATCGCTTTCAGAACAAACCAACAACTGTAAATTATTTAAAGGCTGGTACATACATGTGTCGCATAATTTGAACAAAGGGGTTTTTAAAACAATTTAAAGGTGCTTGGCTTGTTCCGGATTTTTGTCTAGCGTGTTCTCTACTTAATATGAGGAACATGACATTGTTACGCACTGACCTCAAGTACCAGGGGATTGACAAACGAGTTTTGATGCTAGACGTGATAAATATAACGCATAGTGCAACGCCCTATTCACTACTGGCTCGTATTGATGTTAACCTAAAAACAGTATTTTTATATCTGTAACTTGAGAAATAGATTTGAAATGCTATGTATTGAAGGATGAACAATGAAAAAAATACGGTCTTTCATCCGATAATCAAAATTTGATCTAACTGGGTAAATTGGGGGGGGGGGGTCCCCAAAGATGATCGTAACAAGCACCTTTAAAAGGATTTTTTTTTTATGAGAACAAAGAAAACTAGTAGACTATTTACAACATGTAAATATCCTGTTCTTGATTGTATGCTGAATAGTGTGTTTACTTTTTAAACTTTTAAAAGTGCATGTTATTGTACAATGTGTACATAATTTAGGCACAAATCAATCAATTAATTGATTGCATTGTGGGTAATATCACGCCGATTCGATCAACAGGTGTTCTAAATCTTTAAAACACTACGGTTTGCTGAGTTTTCCAATGCCGATACCGACACCTTAATCCACAAAAATACCATGAGTTTTTTGTGCTGTTTTGTCTTTATACCTTGTCACGTTTGTATATACTCGCAAAAGATGTTTTACTTCAATTAGAATGTGGGTAAGACGAGAAGAATTAAATAAATTTATGTAGCGGGTAAGTTCAGTCAGTTGGAGACTACAGCAACCTCACCCGCAAATCTTACCTGCACATGCACAGTCACCCGGAAGTCATAATGCCGATTAGGCTTAAAGGCCCACTTGTTGCTGACATTACTTGTTTTGGACAGAAAAAAATCTACTTTTCCCAATCACATAATAAGTTGCACCAGTACCACACAGTGGCAAGGACCGTCACTGGGCATATACTGCACATCGTAGGGAGTGCAGATAGGAACACGCTTCTCATGTAGCGGCAGTGTTTATCGTGTCCGCATTCAATGCCACTCTTGAATCGCGATTCCATTGACGTGCGATACATGTACTATCTTCGTCCGGCCTGACTAAGGAGTGACGTCAAGCTTTCACACGCAGTATTAAACATGCGAATCGCAATAAGCCACAGCTGTAATCGCGAGCTTACAAAGTCGGCGTGCGAGAAACGCATGCACAATAGCTGCGCTAAAGCTATGACATCACTCCGTAGTTCAGGCCGGACGGAGTATAGGACATTACATTTGTTTTTTAATGTTGCAACACTCGCACTGTAACTGAAAATGTGTGTCGCGTACAGTCCAATTAACGTACATCCACATACATGGATTTCAGAAGTACCCCATTAATGAAGACACTGCTGTTTTGTGTACACATAGACAGCCCTTATGAATTAGTGCCTTGCCAAGTGTGTTTTGTCATATTTCTCTATGAAACTCATGCTGTACTTTGAAAATAATAAGTATGACTACATGAATGAATTTTGATATCTTGTAAACGTGTAAATATTGCATTGTGATGAATAAAATAAAGAACTTCAATGTATAACTGACTTGTTTTTTTTTATTTCTGTCTGTAATGTGATTCTTGATAGAAAAAGTATTACAGGTGTATTTTGTGATCCTACATGTAGCACTTTAAAAAATTAATGAGGATAAAATGGAAATAGGGTGACCCCCTCATGATCCAATTTCACATCCCCCCAAAAAAAATATGGAAGCATATCATAATAAAAAAAGGGATATTTGATTACAAATTTTGAATTAAAATGGTTCAGCCGTTTGGTACAAGCAAAAATACTAATGTAGACTTAATTGGCTCTTACATGTAGGACAATTGGAAACGCTTTTGTTCATAACATAAAAACGAAACATTTACTCAGCCTTAAATTTCACTGAGTTAATGAGGAAAATATAAACAAGCTTCTGATACCAAAATCTCAATTTTGATGAGGGTTGTCGATTGGGTCACACACCTTTAACTTGATAAGGATATAATTTCCTAACTTTTGAGTGATTATTTTGCTATCGTGAGCGGTAGGCCATGTGACGCTATTTTTGTTTACCAACAGAAACAAAATTTCCGTATTTGATCAAATTCTGCATGTAAAACCAGGTACGTCATGCAAGTTCACATCAAGATGTGAGGGTGAAAAGGAAATAAGTCTACATGTCTTGGAATGCTCCTTTAATTATGAATTAAATGCAAGAGTAATAGATAAGGGCATGCGGGTTGACTTTTAGAATTATGTCCCAAAACGTAAAAGAATACCAAGAAAAATATGATTTCCGAGTATTCATTTTAAACAGGAAATCTCGCAATTTGGGTCAAAACTGTGAATTGTCACTAAACCATAGAGTAAAATTATTTCGTAATTAATATTTTTCCATCGCTGAATATTTATTGTCATGCCTAGAAAAAGGTGTAATCAACCTTGGTGGCTCCTTCCAAGGAACTAATTTTTGGTGTGATATTATTGGAATTTGGTGGACAAAATTTGACATTTTTTAAGAAAAAAGTAAGAAATACTGGGAAACCTGCTCTGCGTTCTGGGAATTTTAAGTTTGCTTTCTGTGAAATAAACATTTTTACTAGTTCTGATATGCTTCATGAAAAGAGGCACTGGATTGAAGTAGAGAAGCTGAAGTCACATCAAAGGTTATAGAAAAATAAATTATATAATATACCCGTTGACATAATTAAAATGATATAGAGAGTATTTTAATTTGAAACAACACCCAACAAGATCACGTTATACGTGAATATAATCCACGGTCACAGAAAGTCCGTACTAAGTCTGGCTGCACATGTATTTACATTTAGGAAGAGTGCATAAGTGCCAAATTCTGCACCTGCACCATTGCCCACGAGTCCGGCCAGTCGGGGTTTGTTTACATAATTTCATCAGACTTTGTCCCCTCTTTTGCACCAGAAATGCATTACTTCGTTCATTTTGAAACATACCATTTGAAAGGCAATTTGATTTACTTCTGGTTGCTAGTAACTTTATTTTGGTTGTATGTTTAGTTTATTTTTTATTCTTATTTTAATCGTGGCACGTCAAACACGTACGCTCCCTTTCGAAGGTGATTTCAACCACAAGACAATCGCTCTTCAAGAACAAACTCGTGCCAATCATAGCTTCCACGTAAATGTGGTTTAAAACAGGCAGAAATCATCCCTAACGTTTAGAATTGTTTTGAAAACAACTATTATTTACATTTTATAGCTTATGAATGCTTAAATTGTTCTGACATGACAAATTATAGGGAGAAAGATGAATTTGATTCACTAAGTCCCGCGACACTTGATGGCGGCCAGGGCAATTTTCCTTTGTCAAGACTGACTTCGTACCCTCAAAAAATCTTTGGGCATTACTCATCAAAATTAAGAACGTTTTCATCTAGAATACATCAAAACTATCATATATGATAAAATTTCGTTGGTTTAATGTCTGTAAAGCGTAATATGATTTTTTTTTATTAGAGTATACGATTTCTGACCTCAAAAAGCATAAATTTTCATAGGCGCTCACAAGAAATGGCATATTAGCTATGTTACGTCGATAATTTAATGTTTCCTTCGGATTTTGTAGATCAAAACCAGGGCTGTCAATCACAAGAATCCCGCCCCAATATTCTCTCACTAGTGATGAAATTCATCTTTTGTTTCCATCAAAATGTTGGTCACGTGACCGTTAAACTTTCGGGGGACGCGATAGCCCACGGGAAACAAAAAGGGACAATGCAGCGCCTCCAGGCGGTTAAGCACGGACAGCGTTGTTATACAGACGATGATGAATCAATGCAGGGTAAGCTCGTGCACTGACTTTCTCGGTGTTCTATTTTTTCTTGATACAAGGGTATTTTGGGATAAAAAACACCTGCGTACATGATAAAGTGTTGTCAAAACACTAATTCAAAATTGATGGTGAAATATAACTATTTGATTATAGAGGGCCGCATTCTTCCTTATCCGGCCGTGTTCTTTCCATCAGTAACGACTTTCGGCAACGTATTGTTCGTCAAGACGTTCAAAGCAGTCTGAAAGATGTGTACTGTAAGTTGAATTTTGTTTTGAAAACCAAAAAACGAAATGCTTTCCAATGGCGGCTCCCAGGGGTGTCCGCTTGCTGAGTCACTGCCATTCCATAGGTTGTTTAATTCCCGTGATGCGCAGTGGACAGAGTACAGTCCTCAAATCAGTATACATTCTTTGAAATAATGCATATCTAAAACTTAATTTGATAAGATTTATCAGATTGTTTGGCATCATTAAGGTGTTGCAGTGTTAAACATTCAGTAATTTGTTATGTAATTCCTAGTAAGTACCATTTTGTTTATGTATTTTTGCTGAAATAAAAAAGTCTGAATCGGCATTTGGTGTGCGGCACATATCATGTGATAATTTGCACTCGTCAAAAAGGTACATTCGTCCGCATGGGATTACCCATTTAGTATGCACACCAAATTCCCCTGTAGCCAGAGCTTGCAGAGGTTAGAGGCCATGACGTGTAAATGTTTTGATCGATTTCTGGGCAACATGGACCTGCTGATTGCATTCTTGATGATGCAACTTCGCATCGTCAGCATATGAGATATGAAAGGGAGTAAAATGAATAGGGTAAAATATGTAAACGTTGTAGCAATTAAAAAGCCTCCCTTGTAATGACATGTTTATCTGGTTCGAAGGATTAAGAAAAGGTGATAGTGTTGCTATATTCTCGGGACATTACTTTTAACACCGAAGCTTAAAAACTGGTTACAAGGTCAGACTGGGTAAAAAAATATAAAATTATAATGCAATCAGCAGTTCTCTCAAAATGGGCCCTCAATTTCTTACATGCTGTTTAGAAGTAATTGTCAAATTACATGTATGTAATTGTTTGACATTGGAGATATAATTAAGGGGGGGAAATAATTGTTTTTGAGGTCAGCAGAGTCTCAAGCACTTTGGCTTTGTTTAATATCTTTGAGATGATAAAAAAGTAAATGATATTTACTGTTGTACATTCCCATACGAAACAATTTCAAATCAATGAAACCAATCGGATCAGTTTAAGTGTTTACTCCCATGAGACTTGAACAGTTTTTGGGCGGTCGTGCAAAAACAAAAGAGATATGCAGATAGATATATGTGTAGATATAAGAAACTATATGTAGATATAGGAATCTCTACCTTTTTTAACCTAGAACAGAAGGAACATGTCAATACACCTTTAACCCCGTTAAACATTTACAACAATTTTCCACCTTCCATATCTCAAAATGCTCAAGGATGACAAAATTGCATCATCAAGATCTGTAATCAGCAGATCAATGTGTCAGAAAACCATCAAACATTTTGTGCAGAATCTTTTGCAAGGTTATTTGGACCTCCCTGCATTTGGACCTACCGCAAGATTGTAGAGAAGAGGGGCAGACGAACCAATCAAAGATTAATTAGTTTTGTGTTTTATGAATTCAAATTTACGAATTACATACCAGTTTCCCGGATGAATTGGAATAATATTTAAAAAGGGTTCCGCATAAGTGCCAATAACACGAATGTGTGGGCAATGTTATGATGGTGTTTCAATCTCAAGTTCCCTTCCCCAGATGTACAGCAATATATATTTGTTAAAGGTCTACATTTCGACCTCGCTAGAAATACATATAAGAACATGGCAAAATATTATTATGGACGAGAGTCCGCCCGTTGGATGCCTCTATTGGGCGCAAAATTCAAAAACTATGCTTGTAATCATACGCGTTTAACTTTCATAGCCGTTGATAAACTTAGCGCAAACATCGAGATTGTATATAGAGCAGACGAGAGACACCAGCAATCGTCTAGTGTAGTACGAGAATTTGCCTTCTGTTCTCCTTGTATATGTGGATTTGGGATTTTAAGATACAACCATAGAACTAGGTACTGCAAGTGCAACTCAACTTCCGAGCCCAAATCAGAAATGCTGAATCAACTTATTTCATTTCAATAAATAAGATCGTAAAGAAAATTAAACGTGAATTGCAAAGACAGAATATTATTGAAAAGTCTCACGTGCGCATTAGTGGTAAATTGCCGTGTTTAATTCCGAATTTACCCACATTATCAACAGATGGTACTTCTCTGCAATGAAAGGTAATTTAACACCTGGCGGAATGAAAGATGGCAATGTAACACTACGGTAGGCCTAGGAGTGTTACCTAATCCCAAGTATTACCTAAAGATAGGACAAGAGATTGTAAGGAACACGTATTATAAATTAATCTAAATCTTTAATAATATAATCACCCATCAACTTTGGGTGGAGTTGCCACGACAACAACTGACAATTCGCGCTGCTTCATTCAAAAATCCAGCGTGATTGGTCTCTAAACAATAGCAAATAAATATTGGAAATAGCAGGGGATGTCGGTAGGCGAGACGTAACAAGGATTACATTAATTATTGGAAGTGCCGGAAATCCATTCCCTCAATGCAATGGGTAATGTCAACCCCAAATCCAAGTTGGAACAACACATATCACTTTGATTGGACGTCCACATGATATGGTATTGATTGTAATATAATGGTTCATCCATGCTGTTGAAGCGCCATTGACTAATTGAATTTCCAATTGCTCAGAGGTGATCGAAGAGTGTTGACAAAATTGCATAATCCGCTATAATCCCTCATATTATACATTACCGGCGTATAATAACAAGCGACGTATAGCTGTCAGCAAGCAGTTACCATTTTTGTGATTAATGTACACCGCATGTAGCACATTAATATGCATACTTATACCAGAATGTTTTTACAAGTTACTTTCGAGAACGCACTTCATTGAAGGTGTCAAATAAAAATCTCAAGTCAAAATTTTCTGTGCCTATGTGAAGCAGTATAGTGGAACCAGGATCGTAAATCAAGTACTGGCACGTAAATCAAGTCCGTTATTGCAAGACATACTCAAATTGGTGTAACAAGCTTTGCTTAACCCTTACGGCATAATTACATTAAACCTTCCGCACCTTCTTTGTATCATGCTCTTTATTTTGTTAACGCCATAAAGTACATGATACAGAATGTGAAGGGTATAATGTAATTATGCCGTTTTTATACATGTTTTAGACTAAACAAAAACGTGATCTTTATCGAACTTCAGGCATATAAGAAAGAATAACTTGCACTCCAGATGATCACTATCGTTGACAAATCTTAATGACAATTGCAAAAATGGCGTTTTAAGTTGTCCAAGATTTACTTATGTGACTAGTTCTGGTCTGGCATGTCTTCACATACAGATATACAACGTTCACGTCCTATTCTTGGGCATGGCAAGCCCTCAACATGACCTGTCTGCTCAAATTTAGTACGCAACTTTCGAATCGCACTTGGAGTACATCTTCATCGAGAAACCAATAGCCCTTTCTTTAAAGGGGCATTTCGTGATCCACAGCATCGCCCCCCCCCCCCCGACTTACCTAAAAAAAGTCGAGATTTTTATATCATCTGAACCGTTTACCGAAGTATAATAATTATGTGTGCCTAATATTACGTGCAAATTCGACGTACGGTACTCTGGGAGAAATTCTTAATTTTGTATTTACGGACAGAAATTACACAGAGTGGCCTATGGGGCACTGTAGTACAAACATTTGCTCATAACATCAAAACGCACGATCAGAAATTTTAGAAATCACCTTTTCTCAAGGATATCTAGTGAAACTTAAACAAATATTCAGGTGCTAAGGTCACGAAATGCACCTTTAAGGTAATCAAATAAGCGCGGGAATTTCAAGTTCGACTTTAAGCTGTAATGAATACCTCTTATTCATCTTCCTGATGCAAACACTATTCAGAAAGTTGTCCAATGTCTTCATAACTCACAGATGTTATTGTCAATGTAGTCACAGATATTCCAAAAGTTTAATACTCCCCATTTTCCCCCTCAAATTGTTTTAACTTTCAAAGACATGGGATTGAATTTAAACATTGGCTTTCCCCGTTCATCCACTGATCCCTGTTACAAAACCAATATTAAGTAAATCTTGGACGGATTGCAGAATCATTTGCCATATTCTGATAAATGTATACCAGTATTTCATATACCACATAACGCATTACAATACATTACCGTTTACCTCTGTTTATTACTTACTGCCAGGTATCACACATCATGATCAGGTAAGGCGTCAAGTTAAAATTAACCTTAGTCCATAGTTGTCTGTGGTTCAGGAAGGAATATTGTAAAAGCTCATAATTTGCTGGATCGTAAATCATGTTGATTACTTGCAAGATAGGGCAGAGTGCAATATAAACTCAAGTTCCTTTAATGATGTAAATCATTGCTTAATTTTTACAATATTTGGTGTATTGCATAGACTATAGTGGCTGATGTCGATTTGTTTTACGAGCAATTGTCAAAAGGCACTATATTTCTATAACATGTATAAAGCTTCCAAAGATTTGAAGTACGTAATTAATAATCCTAATTTAAAAATGACAAATTTCATCCCCCTAGAGCTTTAGGAGGATTTTTTTATTGCAAAATTTACCTAAACATTTACAATTCAAATTACCGAATCAACCTGGAAAATGTAGTTATTGAGCCCAAATACCTGTTCTAAAGGCTATAACCACATTGATGGTGAATTGCGACATGATTCCGTCTCACTCTCCCGCGCGTGCAGGGATAAGATTTGTGCAAATGGTTTTGTTGTGTTGTTCTTGCTGTTTTGTGTGGACAATAGCTGGCAATGTGTCTGTATTTTATTTGGATGGTTGGTTTATTTTTTTTCTGTAAATAAGAAGAATTTCGCTTTTTTTAAGATAAAATCCTGGAAACAAATTAAATTGTTAAAGAAAGTAATGTAGTGCTCTAGCAATCATCCTGAACGTTCCAATTTTTAATAAATGTAATCTTGTCCACCATCAGACCACGGGTCATTAAATCTGTCCAAAATCCTGGCACGACTTAAAAAAAGAAAAATGTCAAAAATCTTTATTACATCCTGGCGAACTCATCAATGATGAATTTATTTTGCTTTGCAGACAGGTCTTTTTTAGGTCTCTTTTTTTCTTTTTTTTTTTAAATATTTGCGTTGGAGTTGATGGATGCTCGCA